>JAODAL010009033.1:0-113464 GCA_025379985.1 Phyllomedusa bahiana
CCCCCCACCCCCAGAATGTCATTGTCCCTCTTGACCTCATGCTGCTGCTGTGGCGGGCCCCGAACCCTACACACTGTGTCATTGTGCCACTCTGTGGCCTACTCCTGTTTTTGCCTCCTCCAGAATGTCATTGTGCCCCTGTCTGACCTCATGCTGCTGCTCTGGCTGCTGCCGTGACCTCCACACTGCGTCATTGTGCCACTCTCTGACCTCATACTGCTGCTGCTGTTGTTGCTGCTGCGGTCACCTCCACACTATTTCATTGTGCCACTCTCTGACCTCATGATGTTGCTCCTGCTGCCGTCAACTCCACTCTCTGTCATTGTGCCACTCTGTGGCCTACTCCAGTTTTTGCCACCTCCAGAATGTCATTGTGCCACTGTCTGACCTCTTGCTGCTGCTGTGGCTGCTGCCGTAACCTACACACTGTGGCATTGTGCCACTCTGTGGCCTTTTCCTGTTTTTGCCACCTCCAGAATGTCATCGTGCCACTGTCGACCTCAAGCTGCTGCCGCCGTCACCTCCACTCTCTGTCATTGTGACACTCTGTGGCCTACTCCTGTTTTTGCTACCTCCAGAATGTCATTGTGCCACTGCCTGACCTCATGCTGCTACTGCCGTGCCCTCCACACTGTATCATTGTGCCACTATGTGGCCAACTCCTGTTTTTGCCACCTCCAGAATGTCAATGTGCCACTGTCTGACCTCATACTGCTACTGAGGCTGCTGCCATAACCTCCACACTGTATCATTGTGCCACTCTGTGGCCTTTTACTGTTTTGCCACCTCCAAAATGTCATTGTGCCACTGTCTGACCTCATGCTGCTGTGGCTGCCACCGTCACCTCTACACTCATGTTGCCACCTGAGCTCTCAGCTTGTTTTTTTCCAGCTGTCACTTTCATGACTTTATCAGGCAACATTCCCGCTTCAGTTTTTTTGTCAGTTTTGCCCTCTTAAGTGCCCAGGGAATTTTATACTGAAGCAATTCTAAGAGCGGGGGCAGTCATGTGCATGTCATACTAAAACACAACATTGTATGAAGACCAAACCAAGCTCCCTCTGCATATTTAAGCATGGCACAACGTTCTACAGCACCCTGCAGGCTCTGTGCAGCCTGGAAATAGCTGTTTTTTAACGTGATTCGTCCCAAAGTAATTCGGACCGAAGTTATTTTTGTCGGGAAATTCGGCGAAGTGAGCGAACCGAATTTTTGAGAAATTCGCCCATCTCTAGTCTTGACTTTTTATCTTAAGTTTCTTGTTCAAAGTTGGTCGTTTTTCAGCCTTCATTACCATGGCCATGTCCCTGAGTATCGCACAACTTGTGCTTTTTGATACTCCAGTAACGTTGCAGCTCTGAAATATGGCAAAACTGGTGGCTAATGGCATCCTCGCAGCTTCATGCTTGATTTTGCTCATTTCATGAGCAGTTTTCCTGCGCCTTTTTTTTTAAACACACTTCTTGCGACCCTGTTGGCTATTTGCCATGAAACGCTTGATTGTTCGGTGATCACACTTCAAAAGTTTGGCAATTTCAAGACTGCTGCATCCCTCTGCAAGACATCTCACAATTCTTGACTTTTCAGAGTCCGTCAAATCTCTCTTCTGACCCATTTTGCCAAAGGAAAGGAAGTTGCCTAATAATTAAGCACACCTTATATGGGGTGTAAATGTCATTAATCCACACCCCTCCTCATTACAGAGATGCACATAACCTGATTTACTTAATTAGTAGTTGGCTTTCAAGCCTATACAGCTTTAAGTAGGACAACATGTATAAAAAGGATGATGTGATCAATATACTCTTTTGCCTAATAATTCTGCACACAAAGTAGTTCCTATTTTTTAACCTATCACTGGGCCCCTTTTGATTAGGGCCCCTGACAGGAGTACTGCCCTATTGGCACCTGTGCCAGTTACCATGTGCCATTTCCAATACCGGTGTCTTCTTATGTGTCGAAGGGGTTTTTGGGACACCTCAGGACGTATGGCCCTGTAGCGGCTGCTACCACCAGGGGTGTCATCAGGGCAGTATGGCCCGAGACCCATCATCCTCAGAGGCAATGTCATCCACCAAACTCACCCAGTGAGCAGTCAGTGAGATGTAACGCCCTTGAACGTGCTTACTAGTCCATGTGTGTATAGTCAGATGGACTTTGGTGAACACAGATGCAGCCAACGCGCTGGACATCTTTTCTGCAATGTGGCGGGCCAGGGAAGGGACAGCTTTTCTGGCAAAGAAATGTCTGCTCGGCATCTGATATTGGGGGCATGCCAGGACCATGACGTGGCAGAACCCATCAGTGTCCACCAGGCAGAAAGGCAATATTTCCATTGGCGGATTAATGTCAGCGAACTTATGCGACCGCCCTCTCCCTTTCTGAGACCAGACCTGCACTGACAGTACCCTATCATCTTCCTCCTCCACTGATGAGGTGCGCGCCAGCTGCTGCTCAAAAGATCATGTTGGATCCGCAATAACAACATCATCACAGGTGACTTCCTCTTCCTGTCAGTCTACATCCTCAAGCTGTTAGCTAGAAGCCACAGGCACTGCAAGGCACCACTGACAACTTAATATTTCTGCTGACGGACCAGCTTCCTTCTCCTCCTCTGAGGACATCAGCAATTAGGCATCAGAGCAGACAAAATCATCCTCTTTGGCCTTTTGATCTTTTGAAATGCCTTCTGACCCCAATGGCATTGTGTCATGAAAGAGCTCTTCGGAATATGGATTATCTAGAGTGATCTGTTGATTGGGTGACATTTGGCCTTCAGATTGCACTGATGATGATGAAATGTGTGTCCTTGACTGAGAGGAAGAGGAGGTAAAACTGCTAGATGCAGGTTGTGTTAACCACTGAAGAACGAATTGTCACGGATCTTCAGTAATGAGACGCACAGTTAACCGACCAAGTGATGACAGGCCTGCCAGTCCTGTGACTGACGATGTGCTCGCTTTTGTGTTGTCCGGAACACTGGAAGGAGTGCCTTGTCTTGTACCTGTAGCTCCATGACTTATGCCCCTCCTTGCTTGCTTACCACCTTTAGTTTGCTCTATGTTCAAAAATATAAACAAAACAAAAAACTTTGGTGTAACCTCAACAAGGTGCTGCTAGCAAATACTAGTATAAATAGATTTCTTTTTATGAAAGATCTCTGTGAACAGTCTATTAATCAACAACCCTTGTGAGCAACACTGCAAAACTGAACTTTGGTGTAATCCTGAAAAGGTGCTGCTAGAAAATACTAGTATAAATAGATTTCTTTCTATGGAATATCACTGTTATCGGTCTCTTATTCAACAACCCTTGTCAGCAACACTGTAAAACTGAGCTTTGGTGTAATCCCCAAAAGGCGCTGCTGGCAAATACTATTATTAATAGATTTCTTTTTATGGAATATCTCTGTGAAAGGTCTCTTATTCAACAATCTTTGACAGCAACACTGCAAAACTGAACTTTGGTGTAATCCCAAAAAGGTGCTGCTAGCAAATACTAGTGTAAATAGATTTCTTACTATGGAATATCTCTGTGAACAGTGCCTTATTCAACAACCCTTGTTAGCAACACTGCAAAGAAACTGATTCCCTGAGCTAGCTTCCCCCCCCCACTCCACATAGTCTAACTAGCAGCTTTTCCTGTGTGAAATCACCTTTATTAAATTGTGTGTTCTGTTTTTGGAAAAACCCACACAGGGGAAAAGGCCGCCCGTTTCCCGTTTTTTTTCAACCCAAAAGAAAAAACAAGGTGCGAAAAAAAGGCGTTCATAAAGCAAAATCCCCATGCGTGGACATACACATAAGACGACATGTATTTTAAAGCATTCCAGTGAAATCCCTAATTTAATGGGTTGAGGTTTTTTAAAAACCCCCCCCCCCCTTGTGTTGCATTATTGGCTGGCGCCTCAAAAAAGGAAGTAGCTGGAATTAAAGGCATGAAGCCGGGAATTAACTTTTGCTTTAACCAGTTCCCCGCCAACCTGTTGACTTGATGCTTTTGTGGATTTTAACGCATAAAATTTTTTATGCTTTAAAAAAATTGCAACACATAATTTAAGTAAAAGTGATTTAATTATGTTAATAATAATAAAATACAAATTTTTTAAACAAATTTTTATGTTTTTTTGAATAAAATTTTTAACAAAATTTTAAAAGAAAAATAAAAGAATAAAAAATCCCACCTTGTCTCTGTTTCTCAACCATACATTTGAAAAGAAGTAAACCAGCACCATGGTCCAGAATTCATGGATAAAATCAGTAGCTTTAATTAGATGAATCCATGAGAAATGTAACAGCAAATGGCAGAACCACACTTATGCGTTTTGAGCAATACTATGGGAGACATGTATGAAGGAAGGCACTTCCAGTGTATAATGCGCCTAAATGTATGAAAGTGGTTTTTGTGTGATTATAAAGGACATTGTGATTAAATGAAGTTTGACGCGCCTCGCCTATGTGTTAGGCGCATTATGGAACCTAGATACATTAGTAATGCTCCACACATGTATAAAGGCTACAGATAGGCTGGAATTAAAAGAAAAGTCATTAGAATAGCATGTCAGTGAATAGAAACTATGGCACTGATCTTGCGTGGTGAACCACAGATCCCAGCCAGACCTGCGGTGTGCTGGTTCTTGCTTTATGTAGGATAAAGGGTGAGAGCAGCAAAAATAAATTTCAAATTTATTGCAGTAAAAATAAAAAAAATCTGAACAACATCAGTGGGTTATTTAATGTAAAATTAGTTTTAGAATTTAAATATATTTTATAGGAGTTATTTTTATATTTTTGGGATATTATATATTTTTATATTAATTTTATATGATAACATTTATTATTATTTTATTATTTTCCTTTTTTATTATTTTTAACATTTTATTATTACATTCAAATAATTTAATTTTATATAGTTTGATAATTATCAGAAATCACTTTTTATTATTGAGAAATTTTGGGCAATTTTTTCCCTAACAGCAAATCTAGCTCCACTTCAACTCCTCAGGCTCAGGCAGAATAGGTCTGGCTGTTCGTGCAGTAATGTTCCTAATCTTGCCAAACCACATTCATAAATGTGTCTAATATTAGAAGTGTGGTGCGAAACGCCCCCAGAACACCCCCAATGCGCATGTTAGGCGCATTAGAAAGTGCTGAGTCTTACGAACAATGCGCCTAACACATTCGTTATACATGAAAAATCTTTGAGACTCTCGGTTCACATATTTTGATCAAAAGATGTTTAAGCTGCCCACGACTTTCAACGTGATCTCAAAATCGGGCAGTCCTATGCTATCTTTGCCTCTCAACGAGCCAATCAGGCCTCCACCGGATCAACCGACCTCCATTTTTTCAGGGGAGAAAAATAAAAAAACACCAACCTGCAGTTTCCTTTTTATGACAGCCTGTGAGAGTGGGCGGGGACAGAAACCCAAAATGGAAGCACCCTCCTTTCCCCATATAGGTTAAAATCAATGTACAAAGTATAATTGTTTCTGCACAAAAAAACATTTCTGAAAAAACGATCAAATTTGGGGGGTGCCACGGGACAGGGCTGGGGCCACATTTTTTTATAATGTACACACACAGCCGCCGCCAGCGGCACATTACTGCAAAAAGGGCAATCATCGGGAAATCCCTAAAGAGCATTTATGTTTATCATACAGAAAAACTTAGAGCCTGGGTTCACATTTTTGATCAAAAATTTTTTTAAGGCCCATACTTTCAACGTGTCTCAAAATCGGGCAGTCCTAGCTTCTTTACCTCTCATCGAGCCAAATCAGGCCTCCCACGGTTTTAAAACCGACCCCCAATTTTTCAGAGAAAAAAAATAAAAAAAACCCCCTAAAAGTCCCTTCTTTGAACCCTGTAAGTGGGGGGACAAAAACCCCCAAAAATGGAACACCCCTTCCTCCCATAGGGGTTAAAAAATCATTGTACACCAAGTAAAAAGTTGTTTCTGCACACAAAAAATTTTCTGAAAAAAAAAAAAGAAAAACCGGGGTTTCCCTCGGGGTGGGACACATGAAAATTATCATGTACAACACAGACCGCCCCGGGCACATTACTGCAAAAAGGGCAATACAAACGGGGAAACCCCTAAAGAAGATTTAGCTATCTATCATACATAAAAAAATTTTTGAGACTTTTGGTTCACATATTTTGATAAAAAGATGTTTAAGCTGCCACGATTTTTCAACGTGGACTCAAAATCGGGCGTCTATGCTATCTTTACCTCTAACGAGCAATCAGGCCCCCCACGGGTCAAACCGACCTCCATTATTCAAAAAAAAATAAAAAAACCCCCAAACCTGCAAGTTTCCCTTTTCTTATGACACCTGTGAGATGGGCGGGGACAGAAACCCCAAGGGAAGCACCCCTTTCCTTTCCCCATATAGGTTAAAATCAAGTAAAACCAAGTATAACTTTTTCTGCACAAAAAAACAATTCTGAAAAACGTATGCAAAACTTGGGTGCCACTGACAGGGCTGGGGGCACACATGTAATTATACATGTCCACACAGACCGCCGCAAGCGCACATTACTAAAAAAAGGGGCAATAACTAGTGGAAACCCCAAAGAAGCATTTAGCTTTTAATCATAATGAAAAAAACTTGGTCTGGGGTTACTTTTTTTTTACAAAAGTGTTTAAGCCCCCAGACTTTCAACGTGATCTAAAAAATCGGGCGTCCATGCTATTTTTACCTTCAATCGACCCAAATCAGGCCCCCCCAAAGGGTAAACCCCAAATCATTTTTTAGAGAAAAAAAATAAAAAAACCCCCCCCGCAAGTCCCCTTTTTATGAAGCCTGGAAGTGGGGGGGGACGAAACCCAAAAGGAAGCCCCCTTCCTTCCCCTAGGTTAAAATCAATGTACACCAAGTATAAAATATGTTTTTGCAAAACAAAAATTTTTTTTTTTTTTTTTTTTTTTTTTTTTTTTTTTTTTTTTTTTTTTTTTGTTTTTTTTTTTTTTTTTTTTTTTTTTTTTTTTCCCAAAAGGGTTAAAACTGTACCCCCTAAGGGGGGATAAGTAAAGTTTCATGACACAAAAAAACCCCCTCTGGAAACGATGCAAAACCCGGGGAAACTACGCGGAATCCCAAAACATTTAATTATACATGACACAAAGAGCACCGCGGCACAATTAATGAAAAAGGACAATAGTGAATCCTAAAAGCATTTTGCATCTTTACAAAAAATTTGAGACCTGGTTCACAAGATCAAAAGGTCCCCGCTTTAATTATTCAAAATTCGGGCGTCTATGCTATCTTTACCTTCAATCGAGCCAATCAGGCTCCCCGGGTCAACCGCCTCCATTTTCAGAGAGAAAAATAAAAAAACCCACTGCATGCTGCCCTTCTTATGAAAGCTGTGAGATGGGCGGGGATAGAACCAAAATGGAAGCACCCTTCATCACCATATAGGTTAAATCATTTTCAACCAAGTATAACGTATGTTTTCTACACAAAAACTTTCTGAAAAACGTATGCAAACCTGGGTGCCACTGACAGGGCTGCGGGCCCCAAAATGTAATTATACATGTACACACAAAAGCCGCCGCCACGGCACATTACTGCAAAAAGGGCAATACCTACGTGGAAATCCCTAAAGAAGCATTTATCTATCTATCATACATGAAATAAATTTGAGACTTCGGTTCACTTTTTTTGATCAAAGATGTTTAAGCTGCCACGACTTTCAACGTGATCTCAAAATCGGGCAGTTCTTTTGATTCTTTTTTTAAAAAACCCCCTTTTATATCGAGCCAATCAAAGGCCTCCACGGGTCAACCGGAACCTCCATTATATTCAGACGAGAAAAAATAAAAAACACCCAACTGCAAGCTGCCCCTTCTTATGGCAGCCTTTTGGGGAGTTGGGCCCTTTTTTGCAAGTAATGTGCCGCTGGCGGCCGGTTGGGGGTCGATTGTGTGTACAATGTATCTGTGTGAATGTATTCATGTGTGCCACAGCCCTGTCAGTGGCACCCAGGTTTGCATACGTTTTTCAGAAATGTTTTTGTGGTTTTAGAAAACATAGTTATACTTGGTGTACATTGATTTTAACCTATATGGGAAGGAAGGGGTGCTTCCATTTGGGTTTCTGTCCCCGCCCACTCTCTCAGGCTGTCATATGAAGGGCCCGCTTGCAGGTTGGGGTTTTTTATTTTTTCTCTCTGAATAATGGAGGTCGGTTGAACCGGTGGGGGGAGGCCTGATTGGCTCGATTGAGAGGTAAAGATAGCATAGGATGCCCGATTTTGAGATCACGTTGAAAGTCGTGGGCAGCTTAAACATCTTTTGATCAAAAGATGTGAACCGAGAGTCTCAAAGTTTTTTCATGTATGATAGATAGCATAAATGCTTCTTTAGGGATTTCCACGTAACACATTCGTTAGGCGCATTAGACATCGTAGCCGACTCACTTTGGTGCATTTGATGCCAGAAAAGGGTGAAAAACCTGATCATACATGTCTTCCTATGTGCTCTTAGTCACAGCAATAAAATCAGTATTGTCCTATAAGTGCTTAAATACCCATACACAATAGGTGGAATTAATTAGGAGAACATGATTAATTTATATAAGTATATAAATGGCCTTTACAAAGAGTATGGTGTTACGATATATGATATAAAACCCAATCAGAAAACATTCCCTTAGTCTGGAGAAGACAGGATTCCTTCTCCAGAGGAGAAAAGCCTTCTCCATGAAAACTGTAAATCTGTGGAATAGTCGTTCCAGGAGCTGGTCACAGCAGGAACAGTAAAAGGGGTTTTGCCAAGAGGTTGATTCACCTCCTCACAGGTCCAGTCCTTAAGCTGCTACTTTGAAAAGAGGGCGTACTGTTCCTCAGATCTAATGCAAGCCCCGCCTCCTTATGACATCATCATGTGCTCATTCCCAGGTTGAATACCTGTTCTTCAGCCTCTGTATCATGAACTCCTCTGTAGTGTATAACATAAGGATTCGACACAGGGTTTGTACAAGCTGTATGTGTAGTGTAGTGCTTAGCTGTTCAGCTTTGCAAGAGAGAGGTTAGGAGTTCAAGCCCCATCAGTAGCTTTTTTTTAATTTTCTTTTATAAATTGTACCCATATGTAACGATATGAAAATATATGTGTAGACATCTATAATTTTATTTTTATACACACACAAAGCTCCCCTACACAGTGTCCCATCCTCACAGTAGTCACACCAAGCACTTCCAACATATGTTATACAATGCATATACTCTGAGGGATGAGACATGATATAGGGGAGCTATGTATGTGTGTATATATATATATCATTATAGAGATTGACATATATATTTAAGGTCTCTCTCTACATATATGTAGAATTTAGGGGGAAAAAATACTCTGTTAGTGACTAGAACTCCAAACCCCTTCCTTGTAAAACCCAAGTAACAGCAGGATCTTCTCTCAAAGCTGATTGCTTCTTCCTCAGTTGTTTTCACTCAGATGTCACTGACAACAAGCAGAGATCTTTACTTGAAGCTGACATTTGTCCCTGTAGTTGAGTAAAGATCTCTGCCTGTTGTCAGTACAATTTAGGGTGAACACCACTAGAACAGAAGTAAAAGCTGCTGGCTTTCAGTGTAATTTGTGTGTAAACCACTAAGAGACATAACAGGTGCTTGCTGTCAGTGAACGTTGAGTGATAGAGTTGACATCTTTACTTGGGTGATAGCTGCTTGTTTGTCAGTGACAATTGGGTGATAAATCCAAGTAAAGATGTCAACTCTATCACCCAATGTTCACTGACAGCAAGCACCTGCTATGTCTCTTAGTTGTTGGAGGGTGAGGAATGATAGGAGAAGCCTGACTGCCCCAGCACATAGTCAGTGAACAATGTATGGGGAGGGAGTGAGAGAAGCTCTCTTATTCACTATACAATGTGTGGGAGGATGGCAGGAGCTTATGGAGAGCAGCCAGCTCTTTCCCCACTCAATCAAAGCACAGTCACTGAAGATTCTATGCGAGCCGGAAGGAGGGGGGAATTGAGAAGCCGACAGACTGTCCTGGCCGGGAGGGGAGCTACTGCGCATGTCAGACCGTGCTTGCTCCCGAGGAGGCTTCAGAGGAAGAAGACTGCACCACGCAAGCGCGGCCAGACAATCAGGAGGCTAGGAACTGGTCATATCCAATGACAACCAGCTGTAAACTATGCGAAAGTAAGAAAAGTTGCAGATGTGGCACCTTACACTTTTTTTTAATGACATGCATTTAGGAAAATACCTAACTTATGATTTCTATGCATCCCACATCGACATTACATGGTGGCAAAACCCCTTTAAGGGTTTCAAGAAAGCCTAAGATAACTACTTACTACTAAATAATATTAATTCTTATGTAGCTATATAAAATATCTGGATCCAGTCTGATGGCAATGTTGTGATCAGGAATGAAATCTTACTTTAACCCTTTATTGTACCTTGATGTTCATGTATGTCATGGTTCATTGCCTATTAATTCAACATGACGTACAGGAACATCCTGGGGATCATGTGGACACAGGAACGGTGCCCGCACAATTGCTGCGGGAGCCCGACTGCTCCATTCCCACCAGTTTAACCCATTGGGTGCCGTAAATAGTGATCGCAGCAGCTAAGGAGTATAACAGAGGGACAATGCTCCCTCTGTCATCCATCGGAACCCCAGCAACGAAATTGCAGGATTCCGGTGGTTGACATGCCAATGACCTCCGGGTTGTCTGTGATGTCATCCTGTCAGGATTGCTGTATTTTCTTCAGCCTGCCTTTCAAAAATGGATTCAAAGACAATCAAAAAGTCATATGTACCCCAAACATGATACCAATAAAAACGTCAGCTCAAGCTGGGAAAAACAAGCCCCTATATAGCTCTGTAAACAGAAAAATAAAAAAGTTATGGCTCTCAGACTATAGCAATGCAAAAATGTGTTTTCTTTTCTAAATAAAAGTGTTTTTATTGTGTAAAAACAGGAAAGCGTAAAAAAAATACAAGATGGATATCACTGTTATCATATGATCATGCTAAGTAAAGCTAGCATGTCATTTATACCACACGTTGACCACTGTAAAAAATAAAAATTAAAAACACTACCAGGATTGCTGTATTTTGTTCATTCTGCCTCAAAACAATCTTGATAAAAAGAGAGCAAAGCGTCATGTGAAACCCAAAAAGGCACCAATGAAAACGTCAACTCATCCCGGGAAAAATACAAACCTTAATCAGCCCAAAAAATAAAAATTTGGCGTCAAATATGACAACATAAAAAAAAAAATTTTTACAAACCCATTTCTATTGTGTAAAAGTACAAAACAAAAAAATCTTAAAAGTAAAACTTGCAATTGTGCGACCCGCATCATAAAGTCATCATGTCACTTATGCCGCATGACTAATGCTGTAAAAATTAATCCCAAAAAACAATGGCGGAACTGCAGATTTTTTTTTTTTTTGTGGGGAAAGGGGGGGGGGGGGGGGGGGGGAAAAAAAAAAAAACCGTTGGGGCACAGGGGGGACCAAAATTGCACAATTTCCCCAAGATGGGGGTCACTGAGGGGTTTTTTGAATCCCAAAAAAGGGATGGGGGTCGGTAATTTTTGGGCTTTTGCAAATTTAAACACTGGCATCCCTCCCAAAATTCTGTGATCCCAAAAACCCCAAATAGCGCTTTCCCCCCCCCTTTTTTATGCCCTTTCTTTTTGTGCCCAAATATTTTATTAAACCCACATTTTAGGGTTTTTCCCCAAATTTGGAAAAAAAGTGTAATTTCAATTTTTTGGGGTGCTTTTTTTTCCCGGGTTCCTTTTAAAAATTAAAAAATTTTTAGCTGAAACTTAGGAATTTAAATTTGGGGGAAAAAAAAATTTTTTATTTTTTTTCCCGGCTAAATTTTTAAAAAAATTTTGGGCATCCCTCTTGGGGGGGTTTTTTTTATTCAAGCACCCCTTTTATTTATTCCTTTGGGGGGGGTAGTTTTACAAATTTTGGGGTTTTTATGAGAGTTTATTAAATTTTAACCCTAAGGAGTCCCCTAAAACCTGGAATTGGTGGGTTTTAAAAAATTTAAATGAAAATTTAGACCCCCCCGAAATTTTGAGGGGTTGGGATGGAAATTTAAAAGCACATAGGGGGGGCCACATTTGGGAAAAATCTTTTAAAAATGCCAGAAAAATGTTTCAGTGAATAATTGGTAAAAATTGAAATCTTTCAAGAAAAAAAATGGAAATTTTTTTTTTGCCTTTTTTCCCTCTTTTTTCTTTTATTTAGTGAAAAAACTTTAAAGGGGTTTTAAAAAAAACCCTTTTTAAGTGTTGTTTTTTTAATAACCCTTTAGGGGTGCCCCTTTCTTACATGAGTAATTTAAAAGGGGGTGTCAACCCTAAGGGGGGCCCCCAAAGTCAATCCCGAACTCACCCGGCTCTTTTAAAATAAAACATGGTTTAAAACACAAGCACGGGGAAAGGTTTTAAAAAGCCCCTTAACCCCGTTTTTCGGAGTCCCAAAGAAAATTTTCTCCACCATGAGCCCCCGGGCCTGGGGTGCGCATCCCTACCCAAAAAACCAAAGCACAAAATTTCCAAATTCCCCTGGGACCAGCTCCAAATTTTAGGGAAAAATGAAAGGTAAAAATAGAAAGCAGCCGGGGTTTTTTTAAAAACGAAATTTTTGCTACTTTTTTTTTTACATTTCCCCTTTAAAAAAAGTTTTCCCAACAACAGACAAGTTAAATCCAAGCTATCCGGTAAAAAGTGACCAAAACATTTTCCCCTGGAATTTGCTGCCTTAAAAAAGATCCATTTTAAAATTTTTTTTTGGGAAAAAGTTCAAATTTTCAAAAATTTTAAGGCTCCCTTTTGTCCCCTTAAAAAAAAAGATATTTTTTTAAAAAATGATGCCAACTAAAAAAAATTAATTTTTTTGAAAGTTTTTATAACCCAATTTGTTTTTTTTAAGACTATCTGTTTTTTTTCAAACAACAATTTTTAAACTTTTTAAAAAAGGCAATTTTTTCCCAAAAATTTTCTTTTGTTTTTTTTTTATTTTTTAATTTAAAAAAAAAAGGGGTTGTTTTTACAAAAAATTAATTGTTTTAAAATTAAAGAACAATTAACATGAAAAAGCAATCTCAAATTCCCAAAGAATAGGTAAAAAACCCTTAAAAATTTTTTATTCCCCCTTTTAAAAATGAAACGTTTAGTTTTTAAAAAACCCAAAAAAAGGGCTTGGGGCCCTTTAAATCCAAAAAATTTTTAGACCTTTTAAAGTGTTCAGGCCCCCTTTTTTTTTTCAATGGGGGCCGGGGGTCTGATCAAATTAAAATTTTTACACCCAAGTTTTCTTAAAAAATTTTAAATACCCCTTCCCTTTCCCTTCACATTCTTAAAACCCCCCCTTCAATTGAATTTGATGGAATTTTGTCATTTTTCAACCGTTTGTAACCATGTTTTTTTTAAATTTTCAAAGGGATTTTTCTAATACAAAAAGGGGTCTTGAAAGTTGGAGACCTGGGCAAAGTTGGGGACAGAAAATAAAGGTTTTTGCAAAAGATGGGATCCAAGTTTTATGGGCCCCTTGGGGGAAAAAAAAAAAAAATTCCATAAAAAAATTGTTTAAATGGGTAAAATGCTGGGGAAAAGTGACATGTAGAAGGGCCCCTTGGGGAAACCTTTTTGAAATAAAAATTAAATTTTTGGCCCGCCCGTGGCGGCCAAACAGTTGCCCCCAAAGGGAATAAGGATCCTGGGGGTTTTTTAAAAAAAAAAGGGGCATAGATTACAACTGATAAAAACTTTATTCTCCAATTTTACAAGTCACAGGGCCGACCACACCTTTTGGGGTATTTGGTTTTAAGGTTTTTTTTTTGGGACCGGTCCAGGAAAGAACCCTTTTTGGGCTTGAAAAAGCCCTTTAAAAAAGGGGGGCCAAAAAAAATTTAAAAAAAGGACTGGGTGGACTGAAATACCCAAAAAAGAATAGCAAGATTAGTGTTATTTTTTTTTAAAAGAAAATATGGCTTTGGGGGGGGAAAATAAAAAAAAATATTTTTTTAAAAAATATCCAAAAAGGGCAAGATAGAGATTTTCCCAAATCTATGTATCCCCAGGAATTTTATTTTAAACCAAAAGCCCATCCCCCTGTTTTTGGAGTAAAAAAAAGGTTTTGTACATAAGCTTGCAGAGGATTCTTTACTGTAAGAGCAAATGAGAGATTGTGGGAAACCCCCTTCCAGAGCCCCAAAATTTGTCAAAATTCACACCAAGGTGGTCAAAAAGGGTCTGGGGTAAAATTTTTTAAGCGTTTAAAATTTTGTAAGACCCAATTTATAGTAACCTAGTAGTGAAAAAGCGTTTTTTCACCCACGTAATTTGGGTTTATAGTCAAAATCCTTTTTTTAAACAAAACGATTTCCGAAGTCCCAAAAGAATTTTTCGGTTTTTCCATTAAAGCTATGGGATTGGCAACACCTTTTTTTCTTAAAACCCAAACCAGGGCGGGAGAAAACTGGAATTAACATCCCAACAGTCAAATGGTTAAATTTCTACATCTTTGGCCCAAAACACTTAAAATTTATAAGTCACAGGAAAAAAAATCACAGAAGCCCCGGTTTACTATCCCCGTCTTTTAAAACTCCCGACCCTTAAAAACCCGCATGACCCACCCAATTAAAAAGTGCCAAAGGCAGTTTGAAATTTTAAAAAATTTATTTTTTTCCCTTTAAAACCCGGACAAAGAATAATCCCTTTTCTGGAATTTCAACCATGACCCCAAAAACCGCATGACCCCCCCAAATTTAAAAAAATGGGGGTAAAAAGTTCTTTTGAAACCCCCTTTTTACTTTCTTGGGGGAATTTGAAATATCCCTGTCCCGGGCCACAGCTTTTAGCCCCCAAACCTGGGAAAGCCCCCAAAATTTTAAAAAATGCCGGAAAAAAAGAGTCTTTGAACCCTCATTTTTGTTTTAATGGGAAAATTGGAAATATACCTTTTCTGTACCACATTTTGACCTTACAAAATGTCCGGACCTACCCCCCCAATTAAAAAGTGCTGGGAAAAAAAGGAGTTTTTTTAACCACCTTTTTTGTTGGGAACCCGGACATTTACTATCCTGACCTGGGGCCCAGGGTTAGGCCTCAAACTTGCAAAAGGACCCGGGGGGGGTTTTTAAAAAATGGGTTGGAAAAAAGGGGTTTTTTTGAACCCAACCATTTTTTGTTTTTTTTTGGAAATTTGAAATATCCCCGTCCTGGGACCAGCATTAGCCCCCAAAACCTGGGAATTTACCCCCAGAATTTAAAAAAATGCCCGGAAAAAAAGGGGTCTTTTCAAACCCCCATTTTAGGGGTTTTATTGGACATTGGGGCTATTGTCCTGGGCCACAGCTTTAGCCCCAAAAAACCGCATGACCCCCAGATTTTTAAAAGGGGCCCAAAAAAACGAGTCCCTTTTAAACCCTCTTTTTAGTTTCAAATTTGGGCATAACTATCCCCTGGGCCCCGGGCCACAAAACATGAGGCCCCCAAACCCGAAAGACCCCCATAATGAAAAGTGCCTGAAAAAAAAGTCTTTTAACCCACCATTTTTTTGAAACTGGACATTGGAATTTCCTGTTCTGTACCACAGATTTCCCTTAAACCCCGCCCCGCCCCCCAGAAATTTTAAAATTGCTGGGGAAAAGGTTTCCTTTGGAAACCCAAAACCCCCTTTTGTTAAATGGACATTGACAAAACCTGTCCTGGGCCCACCATGACCCCCAAACCCCCAAGACCCCCAAAATTTAAAAATGCCCGGGAAAAAGCTGTCCCTTTTTAAAACCACTTTTAGTTTACTGGGACAATTGCTTATTTGTCCTTGGGGCCCCAGGATGAGCCCCAAACCCCGCATGACCCCCCCTTAAATTAAAAAATGCCAAAAAAAATGGGTCTTTTAACCACTGTTTTAGTTTTTTAAATGGACTTTTTAACCCAAAATTTTCCTGTAAAGCAAAAACCATTAAAACCGGGCTGAACCCCCAAAATTTTAAAAAGTGCCCCGGGAAAAAAGGAGTCCTTTGAACCACCATTTTTTTTGAACCCGGGGCATTGACTATAACCCGTTCCCGGGGGGGGAAAAAACCCACAAACTGTTTTAAGTCTTTCCTGTATCTCCCCTTGTACAATTTCAAGGAAAAATTTGTATCAGCCCATTTTGTGTATTTTTTTTTAGTAGCTTAATTTTAGAAAACACCCTTTTTTTTAAAAAAAGGGTGGGGAAAACCCCCCACGGCTTTGTTACTCTTTTTTTTTTTTTGTATTTTAAAACCCCTTCCCCCACTACAAAAATTTTCTACTTTGTAAAAAATCCCTTTCAAAAACAAAATCCCTTTTTCAATATGTTTTCCATTAACATTGTCCAACCTTAAACCCTGTTTTTGAAAAGCAACCATCCCCCTTGAGCCCCTTTTTGGAAAAATTGTTTAAAAACAAATGTTTTGTTAGAAAACCCCCTTTTTTTTCAATAGGAGCCCGTAGTTTCCCAGCTGCATTTTACAACAAAAAGCCCCCCAAAAATTTCAAAACATGACCCTTAGGCCCTTTTTACAAATTGTTTAAAAAAAATGTCCCGTTAGAAACCACATTTTTTTAGAATAGGCCCTGTAGTATTTTTGCATTTTAAGCAACATGAACCCCCAAAAAAAATTTTAAAAAAGACTTCCAAACCACTGTTAAAAATTGTGGGGAGAATTTCCCCCCCCTTAAAAGCCCAAAATTTTGTTCCAAAGGGAAAATGTTTTTAGCCCGGTTTTCTTAAAAGCATTCCCTGACCCAAAAACTATTGTAAAATGCGGGAAAAAATTCTAAAGTGAAAATTTGGGAAAAGGAATTCGGTTTTTTTTCCTGGGAAACCCCTTGGGTGCTTTTACAAATCTCCAAAACCGAAAACCAGCAAAATGATCTTTTTGGGAAAAATGAGAAAAAAAAATTTAGTTAAGGAAAGATGGCCTTTGGAAAAAGGACAAAAATTTTCTATGGTTTTTGGACGTCGGGGAGTTCCGGGCCCATTTTAACCATTTTTTGGGAAAAACCCGAAGTCCTAAAGGGGGGCCGGGGAACACATCCAAAAACAAACGGGGGTTGATAGCGATAGTCGTTTCCCCCATGATCTTAAACTGGTAATCTTTTTTGTTGGGGTGTTGGGGCCCCTTTCATTGGGAAAGCGTTGGTGAAGGGTGGGAAATTTCAAGATTTTGCCCGAGGTGACCCCAATTATTTTTTCTGGGCCCCATTTGGGCCCGCTGCTGTGCAGCCCCTCCAAATTTCCCTTGGGGACCCCTAATGTTTTAACGCCCTGAAAATTTTTTTCCAACCCTTGACATTTGAAGGGGGGGTGAAGCAGGGCGCAAAAAAGGGCTCCCGTTTTATCCCAACACCAAAGGTTTTCCCTTTTCCTCATTTTCTCTCTTTTTTGGGTGGGTGGAAAAAAAGGTGGTTAGTTTTTTTTTTTGTTGGGGATCCCGGAGGGTGGGCCCCCCTTTAACCCGTTGTTCATTTTTCATTGGGGCCCCAATCGCGGGATTCCTTTTGGGGAACAAAGGAGCAATTTCCAAAACCTCTTTTGAGAGAAAGGAGCCCCTTTATTTCCCCCAAACCTTGGGTCGAGGGGCCCCTTTTGCAAAAAGATCTTTCCCCCATCTTCCTCTTCTGCCCTCAAAATTCCCCGCCCAAAAACCCCCTTTCCAAGGCGGAAGTCGGTTAACGTCCGTGTCTAGGGGAATTTCCTCCCCCCTCCGCTTCCCCCGGCACAGCTTCAGGCCCCAGCCCTGGAAAAAGGGCCCCATTTTTTTTCAAACCCCGAGAGCTGATGCGCCGCCTTCCATAAGCCCTGGACCCCCAACTGCCAATGGCCCATAAAAATTTTGAAAATTTTGGGATTTTGAACCGGAGGGGAAAAAGGGGTCCCCTTTTTGCATTCATGTCCCCCTCCCCCTCCCCTCGCTATGGTTAAAGGAAACCCGAAAGTTTTCAGAGTGTTTCCAAAAAAAATCCTTTTTTAAAATAAGATCACCACAATGTCATGCTTTAAAGGGCATTTTTCCGCAAAAGACCCAAATTTTGGTTGCGCTTCCCCAAAAAAATTTCAAGGATTTGGGGCAGGCCCCCTTTCCCCCTTGCCTCCAACCCCACGGTTTGGCCCCAACACCCCCGAGGCCCCCCACATGGCTTGTCAAGGGCCTTTTGTAAATTTGTATTTTGTAATGGGGTTTGGCTGTGCCCACAAATCGCGGGGGAACGGGGGGGTGGAAATTTTAAGGTTTTTGCCCGTCAACAATGAGACGGGTTTTCGGGGAAAGGGGGGAGCCCAAGCTGTAAAGCCCCAGGGGGACGAAAGCATTTGGTTGCGAAAAGGCGGAAGTTCAAAATCAAAACCTCGAGCCTTTTCCCCAGCCAGCCCGACCCCCGGGTAGCCTTTTTGAAATTTTCCCGGGGTGACGAGGTTTCAGACATGTGAGGCAAGGGATGTGCTCCAGCCCCAACCAAACTTAAGGGGCCCGGGCCCTAAAATATTTCGGCCCTTTTGGCTTTGGGGTGGGGTTTGGGTTTAAAGTGTTTCTTCCCTCCCAAACCTGGAAAAAAAAGGCTGGCGTTTGAAATTTGGCCCCCGTTTTGGGGGCAGGGGCGGCAAACTGGGTTTAAGGAAGGGGTTTGGAAAGAAATTCCCTGGGGTGCTGGTGGTAATCGGGGCGGAAAGGGGGGGGCGGGAAACTTTGGGGGTTGATCCCCGTTCAGGGCTCCCAGAGACTGGGCCCGCTGGGGGGAAACCTTTTGGGGGTGGGTGGCAAGGAAAGGGGGGCCGGGGATTTTTGCCCGTGGTTGGAAACCCGCATTGGTGGGGCCCTATTTGGGGTCAAGTGTTACCTCCCATTTCAACCATGCATTCGCTGCATTGTGAATAGGAAAATGTTTGGGGTGGGGGTTTTTCCCAAAGAATTTTTGCCCCCCCATGTTTCTTTTAACCCCCAAAGGTGCATAGGGCAAACGCGGCCCCTTTCTCAATGAAAAGGCCCCCGGGGTGGAGGTTTTTCCCGGAACCTTTTCGACCCGGGGGATAAAGCGAAGGGAGCGGGGTTTCCGCGGCTGGGGGAATCATTTTAAACCCGGCCAACTGCGCCCGCCCCCTCCCTTTTTTGAGGCGGGACCCGTACTGACAATTTTTATCCCCATCGTCCCCTTTTTCCTCGTCCATGTGTTTAAATGCCTCCCCCAAGCCAAATTCGCCCGAAAAGACCCCCATTTGGGTCCGCAAAAGTCTCATTTTCATTATAAAAAACAGGTTTTTTTTGGCTTGTCCCCGACATTCTGCCCCTTCCGAAAAGTGGGGGGACAAAACAAAGAGGCCCTCCCCAAAAGGCCTTTTCCGCCGCCTGGGGTTTTTGCCGGGTTTTTTCTGGCTTCCTTCTCTCCCTCCTCTGATGGGAATCAATAACGGGGCGTCAGAAACAGAAAAAAATCATGCCTTTGGCCTTTTTTACTCTTTTAAAAAATGCCCTTTTCCCGACCCCAACCCCATTTTTTATCCAACCCCAAAGAGGGCCTTTAGAAAATGGAATTTTTTCCACAGTGGGTTGGGGACACCGGGGTTTACTTTGGGCTGGGCCCTTTGCTTATGTTTCAAAAAGCCTTTTATGGGTGAATGAGACATTTGGCCGTAATGGGAGGTCGAGGGAAAAGGGAAAAACTTTCTGGATGTAAAGGTTTCTTTAACCAACCGAAGAACGATTGGCCCGCTGTTTAGGGTTTTTTTAGAAATTTACAAAGGCCCTTACCCCAAACCCCCCCCATGGGCAGGGCCCGACGGGTCCTGCAACCCGACCCAAACCCCCTGGCTTTTTTGTTTTGGGGCGCCCGGGACTGGAAAGGAGCACCTTATTTTTACCCCCTTTACCTCCATGTCCTACCCCCCCTTTTCTCCGCTTAAACCCTGCATTTCGCTCCAAAGTTCAGGGGAAAAAAAAAAAAAATTTTTAGAAGGTATGGGGAAAAGTTTTTGGAAAGTCCCCTAATTTTAAAAAAACCGCCCCTTTTAGCTTTTTTTAAATCCCCCTAATTTCCTTTTCAGCCAAAATAGGTTAAAACTAAAATGTTTTCTTGCGGGAAAAACCCGGGGAAAATTGGGGGTCCTTTGGGGAAAAAACCCAAGACAAAATCAACAGTTTTTTTTCCCCCAGTCCCCGGGGGTTTTTCCAACTGCCCCTAGGACTGGGAATTGAAAAACCCCCCCAACAAAATATCATTTTCAAGTGCGTTTCTTGGGCCAAAATTTAGGTTCCAGAGCCCAATAAAACTATTTTGAAAGTTACACGTTGAGAAACAATTTTTTTTTGCCGGAATTTAAAAAGGAGGGAAAAAATTTGCTAAGAAAATTTTTTTTTCGAATTTTTTCGTTAAAAAGTGGGAAATTTTTAAAAAAGACCGACCAAAACGTTTTAAATAAAAGCTATTTAAAAAACAAATTTTCCGGGTAATAAAAGGTATTTTTTTGCCCTATTTTAAATTTTCACCTGCGGTGACCTTTCAAAATTTTCTGTATTTTAAACTTTAAAGTGCAAGGGGTTGGGGTCCCATGAACCAAATTTTTGGCCGCGCCAAAATGAAAAAAAAACCTATCTGAAATGTAAAAAAGGATAATAAAAGTTAAATTTTTTCCCCTTAATTTAAATAAAAACCCCGGTGACCCACCCAAAAATTGGGGGTGGATTCAAATTTAAGTGCAAGGTGCCTTATGAAAACCCAAAACGGGCCCCGCCCAAAAATGGGAAAAAAACACCTTTTCGAAGTAAACACGGAAATTTTAAAAGGAAGGTTTTTTTTGCAACCTAAACCCAAAATCACCTGCGGTGTTTACAAAAAATGGGGGGTGGGGGGGGTTTTTCCCAAAATTTAAGTGCAAGGGGGCTCTATGAACCCAAAAAAGGACTGGGGTCCACAAATAAAAAACACCTATTGAAAATTTATTCGGATAAAAAAATTATTTTTTTTAAACCCTTTTTAACATCCGTGCCGATAGACCCAAAATTGCTGTATTTTAAAAATTTTGTGCAAAGGGGGCCCCTTTTGAAAAAAACCCGGCCCGCCCAAGTGAAAAAAACCCCCTATCTGAAAAAATGTAAAACGGATAAAAAAAAGTTTTGTTTTTTCCCTATCCCCAAATACACCTGCAAATTACTTGAAAAGATCTTTTAATCCCAAAATTTAAATAAAGCTTGGGAAACATAAAAATAATATTTCACCAAAAAAAAAGGGCCCCAAAAGTGTTAAAAAAAAAACCCTTGCAAAAAAGGGTCTAAAACACCAGTTGGGGCTGCCAATATCCCCCTTCCCCCTTAAAAAAAACCCGTCTGTTGTGTTCGCCCAAAGCCCCCCGCCCCTCCCCCCGAAGCTTAAGCCCCTAGATGGGTCCTTTTTAAAAAACCTCCAGCTTAAGTAATAAAAAATCTCAAAATTTTAATCTACCCCAAGGTTCTAAAGTTCACCCTAAAAGCATAAATTGTCCCTTTTTTGTGAACAAATAAAAAAGTTTCGCTAAAAACGTTTTGAGGAAAAGCCCCAGTTCCAAATCGCTCATTATGAACCCAAAGCCACACTGAGGGAAACCCCGGCGGAAAAAGGGGTTTTTCTAATTTTAAAACGAGGTTTTGGGGAATTTTTTTTAAACCCAAACGCAACCAACACCCTCCCCCCGTCCATGAAGTTTCCAACACCCAGGGTTTCCCCCCGCCCCTAATTTTTCTAAGTGTTTTTTCTGGCCCCACAAATAAAGACAGGAAACGCTTTTAAAAGGCCCGATATTATAGTTCCGCCAAAAATTTTTTACCTAAAAATTTTCCCCCGGGTTTTAATCCCAAATAAAACCCCCCCAACCCTAAAAAACCGTTTCCCCATTTCAAATTTGTCGAAAAAAATTAAAACCCCTAAAAAACTAGTAACAAAAAGGGTTCTAGAAAAGGGTTAAGTTGATCCAAGGGGGTTTATTCAAAAATTGCCCCCTTGGAATCAGGAAGGATTTTTTTTTCCCCTTAAAAAAGGAACAAAAAAGCTTACCCCCCCATGGGGGTTTTTTTTCCCCCCTCGGATTGCAACCTTTAGGGCAAAAAGGCTAAGACTGGATGGGGCCTCTTTCTAAATTTTTCCCACAAAAACTATTCATTTTTGTAAACATATATAAATAAAATTTACCAAAGGTTTGGGGTTTTCCCCGATACATAATTGCCCCAAACTGACCCCCAAAAATTTGGGGGAAAACATGAAAGATATGCGAAAAAGCTTTTCGGAACAAAGGGGTATGCCGACAAAAGCCAAAGCCTAAGAACCAGGGGAAAAACCAATAATGATAAAAATTTTAAAACTTTAAAAAAAGGGGGAAAAAGAGAGCAGATTTAAAAAAAAAAATAAAACCCTATCAAAAAATCGAAAACCCTAAAATTTTTTCTTTGGGAAGTTTTTTTCCCCTTTTTTCTTTTAATTTTCCCATCCAAAAACAATTTTCCCCGTAAAGTTAAAATTAAAACTGATGTCTTTAAATTTCCCCCCCTATTTTTGGTTCCCACTGCATTTTTCTATTCCAAAAATGCTAAAAGAATTTCTGTCAGAATTATGGGGAACCCTTTTTAAAATTCCCTTTTAAAAAGGGAAATTACTAAAACCCGTTTATGTATATCTGGATGTTCCCAATACCCCAAAATTTTTAAATGTTCCTCTTAAAACCCCCCAATATAAGCAAACCTTTAAATTGTGAAAGTTGCCGGGATATAAAAGGGAGGGGAAATTTTCCCGTTAAAGTACTGCCTGATAGTGAACTTTTTTGTTCCCTTTTGAAATTCCAAAATCTTTTTAAAATGGGAAAAACAAACCTTTTCATTTAAAAACATTGGGGGGGAACCCGGGGGGGGTTCATAGGGGGGGGTTCCTTTTTTGGGTTTCAAGGGCCCAGGGGTTTTGGGAAGTATTTAAAAGTAATTTTAAAAAAGGGTTAGGTGACAGTAAAGTTTTTGGGAACCGTAAGACAAATTTTTACAAAAACTTCTTAGCCCCAAAAGGTCGAAATATCATCCCAACCTTTTTAAAAATGGGGAGTTAAAATTTTAAAAATTCATGTTTTTTTTTTGGGTTTAAATTTTTTTGATTGAAATCCCCCGAAACAAAAAATAGTTTTTTTAGGTTAAAAAAGTTCATTTCCCAGGTTAACTGACTTGAGAGCTTGTCCTTTTTTTTTCTGTAAAATTTTTAGCAACGATTTTTAGTGACCCTGTTTTGGCTAAATTTTTGGGTATCCCCCCGGGCCTTAAAAATCTACGGCAAAATTTTTGTTTTTCTTTTTGATTTTTTTTTAGTTTTTCCCTTTAAAAATTTAGGTCTGGGGACACATCAAGGTTTTGGCATGTTTTTGGGGTGGGAAAAAAAAAGGCTTTGTCCCACACAGCACAAAGGGTTTTTCCCGTCAGTTTTTTAAACGGTTTCTTTTTTAGAATCCGCAAAAATCCAACTATAACACAGTACCCATAGACCACAATAGAAAATCTATGCTGTAATCTACACAGCACGGATTTTCTACTGTGGGATTTCTAAAAGACCACATCTTCGCTGGAAGATAGAACATGTTCTATCTTCCGGCGGCTTCCCATTGGATTACCATACCGTCAATGCACTGGGCTGTCGGAAAATGCAAAAAACAACCACATTTTTGTGCAACAATGTTAAAATGCCATAGGATTTTGGACACTATCTTAACATTTGCTGGGTAGACATAGACTTATAATGCAGTATAATATTTCTTGCAGTGGATTTGCAATAGGTGTAAGCGACAATGACCTGGTCATGAGTATCAACTAGTGTCAGGAATAAAAAGATAATAGAAGAACTGTCAAATGTAAACATGATCTCCAGATTACAAAGATTATTATTGAGATAATCCATGAAGATTTGTATGACAGACCTACCTCCCGTCTAAATAAGAAGGCATTTATGTATCAGCTGAACCAATCTATACAATCTATGAAAGGATTGTCAACTATATATAGATAGATCTCTTCCAACCATGACATGGTTCGGTTAGCAAGGTAAGGTGAATATTTGGCTCTAACAGACATGCCTGTCCGCTGAAGAAACATTTGATTGTTGAAACAAAAGTAAGTATGTGTCATAAGGAAACTAGTTGTCTCTAGGATGAACTCCATGAGATTGGGAGAGCAATTACTTCTGTAGATGGAATTCCAATGCAAGGAGAGCAATGGAATGCTGGTAAACAGTGATTCTACATTGCAGCTCAACCAATGAAAGCCTGCATGCCCTCTTTTCTCCAGAAAACAGCACAAAACAATCTTACTGTCTTGTAGATAACCTGGAATTCGTTGTACCAATATCTGGAGAAGCAAATGAAACTATTCACGTTGTCTTTCCAGTAGATACTATGCCGGAGACAGTGGGTCTCATTAGTGGAGAATATAAGTCCTTGTGGATTTTAGGCAAGCCATACAAAATTGGAGTTATCGGACTGTCAAAAATAATATAATCCGCTTGTCTCCAGCTCCACCAAATGGCAGATTTCTGTCTTAAAGTCCAGTTTCTGGCAGGTGGAAGTATCAGAAAATATAGGAAGCATACATTGAAAATATTTTTTTTATCCATCACAACCATTGTATCTCCTTTATCCACCCTTTTAGTGATCACATTATTGATAGCTTTCAAATCTCATAATGCTAATCTTTGTGCTGATGTCAAATTACAGGAGGAACCAGTAGTGGTGGTGTTGTTTAAAGATTTTAGATCCCTTTTTACCAGAAACTGAAATCTGTCCATAGACTGCGCCCTAGAATGCAAGCGATAGAAATTTGGATTAGAGGTAACAAAATTGTCTGCCTGCTTAGTGGTGGAAGAGTCATCTCAATCAGAACATTGGAGTTCCTCTAGGCAAGAAATGATTACTAATTGTATCAGTAGTCCTCGGAATTTCTTCCAACACATCCGTGTTAGTATCTAATAAATCCAATTCAAGAGAGCTGAAACACTCTGCAACTGAATTTTTTTTCTCCAACTGTTATTTCTGAATTTGTGCTTCAATATTGTTTTTAGATTCTGTTCAGATATTCTGCATCTCCATTCATAGATTTGATCCTGTGCATAGTCACACTGTAAGTGTGAAGTTGGAATTTGGATTTTTTTTTAGAAGCCATAATTGACTCTTCCAGTCTTGTGACATTCTCTGAATTTTTTTGTAAGTCTTTTTCATGTGTTGGAACATCTTTAAATGTGGAGGTATATCATTCCATTATTTTTAAATCAGCTGAAATCTCCTCCAATGTGGTAGCTTTATATTTAGTAATCAGTTCCATGAGTTGTAAGCAACAGGTGGAGATAATTTGGTTCCATTCTTTTAAAAATCATCTAAATAAAAAGTTGTGTGGATATTTTTTACTCTGAATAATTTCTTTTTGCAAGTAGTTATGAAGTCTGGTGCGGTTCCACCTGATAACTATTTTTAAAGGTCCAATGTAGAAAAAATGCACTTTAGTTTTTGGACAGAAGTGGATCCTGCAGGAATAAGAAGTAACAGTCATTCCTTTAGATTTTCCATTTCTATAGAATCTACTTCTGGATTTGGCAATTTTTAAAGCCAAATCTTAGATTGAGTCTAGAAGAAATGTGAAATAGAAAGGAATGACTTTAGATTCTCCTTCCTGCTGGATCCTCCTCTGGATATTGGCTTAATAAACTGCAGTAGCATTTCTGTACAAAAGATAAATTAAAACTTAGCATGAACCACCCTTACGATATATTGATCACTGTTTTTTGGAAAAACTGCAGCGTTTGTGGCAGGAAATATCAAGGGAGGTTTTGTTGGATTCATTTCTGGCTTTATCTCAGAAAACTGCACAAAGACCTGCCATTTAAAAATATATATATATCAATGCAGTTTTTTGAGCCACAGTAAGATGTGCTGATACAAATAATCTGGGAATGATTCATACCTACATATACACCAGTATCTAATAAACCAAATATTTAAAACTTCACATTTAATAGATTGAATAAAAAAAAAGATTCTCCATATTATACTCAAAATATAAATGCCAGGTAAGGATATACAAAATACCAAACAGACCAACATGTAGGAGAATAGAAAATGGTGTGGAAAGGGAAAACAGGAAATGAAAAGGGAATGATAACACTATAATACCCTTTTTGTCCTACATAGCAATGATAGCCTACATTTGGAGGAATCACCACAACAAAGGCAAGCCTATACCTTACACACTGCCCCTGCACAGGGCTAATTATCTGTAGTCCAAAGTGAGAAGTGAATTTGAAAAACATGGGAAGGATTAAAGAAAAGACTTGTTGGCATTTTTGTTGGCTCCACACTCGGACTTAAAACTTCAATGAAAAATTGTAGGTTTGTTTAAAAAAAAACACATTGGACACATTTTATTAATACTGAGGCTATGTAACATTACTAATACTGAGACGGTATAAACTTAGACTAGACAGTCTAAAAATTATTAATCGGGTGCAATGTGTGATAAATCTGGCACATTTCAGCACTCTAACTTTTCACCATTTATTAATTGTCTTAGTTTGGGCCAACAGTTGCGCCAAATTTTCTGCACATTTTTTTGGCAAAGGTGTTAAACCTTACCCTTTTCACCACAGCCAAACCTATTTTATCAGATGTGGTGCACATATCTCTAAAACACTTATGGCGACATGTCCCAATTAGAGATGGGCGAATTTCTCAAAAATTCGATTCGGTGACTTTGCAGAATTTTCCGACAAAATTCATTTCGGTCCGAAAAACTTCGGGAAGAATCGCGTTAAAAAACAGCTATTTCCAGGTTGCACAGAGCCTGCAGGGTGCTGTAGAATGTGTGCCAGCTTTTAAATATGCAGAGGGAGATTGGTTGGTCTTCATACAATGTTGTGTTTAGTATGACACGCATATGACTTCCGCCGCTCTTAGAATCACTTCACTATAAAATTCCCTGGGCATTTAAGAGGGCAAAACGACCAAAAAAAAAATGAAGCGGGAATGTAGCCTGATAAAGTCATGGCAGCGGCAGCTGGAAAAAAAGAAGATGAGGGCTCCGGTGGCAACATCAGTGACAGAGTGTGGAGGTGACGGTGGCAGCCACAGCAGCATGAGGTCAGAGAGTGGCACAATGACATTCTGGAGGTGGCAAAAACAGGAGTAGGCCACAGAGTGGTACAATGAGAGCGTGGAGGTTACGGCAGCAGCCACAGCAGCAGCATGAGGTCAGACAATGGCACAATGACATTCTGGAGGTGGAAAAAACAGGAGTAGGCCACAGAGTGGCACAATGACAGAGTGTGGAGGTCATGGCAGCAGCAGCATGAGGTCAGACAGTGGCACAATGACAGACTGTGGAGGTCACGGCAGCAGCCACAGCAGCAGCATGAAGTCAGACAGTAGCACAATGACAGAGTGTGGAGGTCACGGCAGCAGCCACAGCAGCAGCATGAGGTCAGAGAGTGGCACAAAGACAGAGTGTGGAGGTCACGGCAGCAGCCACAGCAGCAGCATGAGGTCAGAGAGTGGCACAATGACACAGTGTGGAGGTCACAGCATCAACAGCAGCAGCAGCATGAGGTCAGAGAGTGGCACAAAGACAGAGTGTGGAGGTCACGGCAGCAGCCACAGCAGCAGCATGAGGTCAGAGAGTGGCACAATGACCCAGTGTAGAGGTCACGGCATCAACAGCAGCAGCAGCATGAGGTAGAGAGTCATGAGAGTTAGTACGCACAACAACTGAGCAGAGAGTGATGGGAGTGTGGACTGCATCAACAGCACAGCAGCAGCATGAGGTCAGAGTGGCACACACATGACAGTAGTGGCGAGTGCACTGCAATCAACAGCAGCAGCAGCATGAGGTCAGAGAGTGGCACAATGACAGAGTGTGGAGGTCACGGCAGCAGCCACAGCAGCAGCATGAGGTCAGTCAGTGGCACAATGACATTCTGGAGGTGGCAAAACAGTAGTAGGCCACAGAGTGGCACAATGACACAGTGTGGAGTTGACAGCATCAACAGCAGCATGAGGTCAAAGAGTGGCACAATGACACAGTGTGGAGGTCACGGCAGCAGCCACAGCAGCAGCATGAGGTCAGAGAGTGGCACAATGACACAGTGTGGAGGTCACGGCAGCAGCCACAGCAGCAGCATGAGGTCAGAGAGTGGCACAATGACACAGTGTGGAGGTCACGGCATCAACAGCAGCAGCAGCATGAGGTCAGAGAGTGGCACAATGACAGAGTGTGGAGGTGGCACAAACAGGAGTAGGCCACAGAGTGGCACAATGACAGAGTGTGGAGGTCACGGCAGCAGCCACAGCAGCAGCATGAGGTCAGAGAGTGGCACAATGACACAGTGTGGAGTTGACGGCATCAACAGCAGCATGAGGTCAGAGAGTGGCACAATGACATTCTGGAGGTGGCAATACAGTAGTAGGCCACAGAGTGGCACAATGACATAGAGTGGAGGTAACGTCAGCAGCAGCATGAGGTCAGAGAGTGACACAATGACACAGTGTGGAGGGCACGGCAGCAGCCACAGGAGCAGCATGAGGTCAGACATTGGCAAAATGACATTCTGGAGGTGGAAAAAACAGGAGTAGGCCACAGAGTGGCACAATGACGCAGTATGGAGATGACGGCAGAAGCAACAGCATGAGGTCAGAGAGTGGCACAATGACACAGTGTGTAGGTCACGGCAGCAGCAACAGCAGCAGCATGAGGTCAGACAGTGGCACAATGACATTCTGGAGGTGGCAAAAACAGGAGTAGGCCACAGAGTGGCACATTGACACAGTGTGGAGGTGACGGCAGGAGCAACAGCATGAGTTCAGAGAGTGGCACAATGCCACAGTGTGTAGGTCACGGCAGGAGCAACAGCAGCAGCATGAGGTCAGGCAGTGGCACAATGACATTCTGGAGGTGGCAAAACAGTAGTAGGCCACAGAGTGGCACAGTGACAGAGAGTGGAGGTGACGGCAGCAACAGCATGAGGTCAGAGGGTGGCACAATGACAGGGTGTGGAGGTGACCGCAGCAGCAACAACAACAGCAGCAGCAGCAGCAGCATGAGGTCAGACAGTGGCACAATGACAGAGTGTGGATGTCACGGCACCAGCAACAGCAGCAGCAGGATGAGGTCATATAGTGGCACAATGACAGAGTGTGGAGGTGGGTGGAAATACCAGTCCCTGGTAAAGATGGTGGTAGGCAGATGGAGAAACTGGCAGCACATGTGTGGCATGAGGCGGGTGGCGGCATCAGAATAGTGACTAAGGCAGGTAGTTTGAACCCAGATTCATTTCTCAGTTTGGGTGAGGCGTCACGGCTGATGTAGTCTGACGCCTAAGGCATTGGTGTGTGGAAATCCTGGCCGATCCACGCCTGATTCATCTTGACAAAGGTCAGTCATTCCACATTTCCCGTGGACAAGCGGGTTCTCCTTGGGGTAACGTTGGCCCCACCGCACTGAACACCCGCTCTGATGCCACACTACTGGCCGGGCAGGACAGCTTCTCCACTGCAAACTCGGCAAGTTGCGGCCACACATCCAGTTTGGCTGCCCAGTAGTCCAGCCGACCTTCTAACTTGGGTGGAAGAGTGCATCTGGACCAAGAGATGATGGCAAAGAGAAACAACTCCCTTCTGCAGAGGTGGTGGAGCCTTGACTGGCTGCAATGGCATGTTTTGCCACTGGGCCTGGCTGCTGCTGTTGCTGGGGGGTTTTGGATGACCCCCACATCTGAGCCACGTTTCTCCCAGGCCACCTGATGGGTGACGCGCATGTGTTGACGCAGGGCCGTGGGGGCCAACTTTAGCTCCCTGGCCACACTTCACTTTCGGGCCCACAAATTCACATATACCCATATTCGGCTCCCCCGGGTGTCTTACCAAAAAAATGCCACACCGCCGAGTACTGATTTTACCGCCAACGCTCCGCAGTGACTACTACTGCCGCTGCCTCGCTGAGCCCCTGTGCCGCTACTTTCTTGGACCTGTGAAGCGGGTTTTCTACCCTGTGGCTCCTGACCTCGCACTGCTGCTACCCTGATGACTCACGGCCACAACAACCCATTTGCTGACTGCGTTGCTGCCTGATGCGCAAAGCGACGCCCTCTTTCCTGACGATGATGAAGCCCTTACTTCACCCGGTTCCCAAGTGCGGTCGCTTACATCATAAATCGATTTTGTGGTTTCATCGCCCACTGCTGTCCTCATCACCGGTCTTGGTATGCAGAGGCTGACCCCTCACAACATGACCTCCCATGCCACTCTCCACATCTATACTTTGCCCCCTTTACTGCAAGAAGCAGGGAATATTAGCCCCATTTTCTTCGCTGCCAAGTACTGCTGACTGTCCTTCCACCCTTTGCGTATAGGGGCCATGAGCCCAGACCCATAGTAAAATCTCGGGCTGGGACCGTAAGGACAGAGGCGAGGTTGAGGACGGGTGAGGGCCGCTGACCCGTTTCCCGGGCCATGGCCAACTAAGGGTTGTGTCTGACGTCCCACCGACTCTTGGTGGGGTTGTAGATGTCATCTGGAGGAAGTGGATTGACCTAGTCAACCAATAAAGAACCATTGGGGTTGCTGAAAAAACACCCCGCCGCTAAATGACAGGGGCAGTTTGGCCCCCACCGAGTGACCCTTGTGCCTCCCTTAAGGGACTAAAAAAGGGACCCCTGTGGCATTTTTCGGATCCCGCGACCCCAACCACCCGGGGACAAAGGGGGAGGGGTCTTCTTTTCTTGTCCGCTTTGGTCTTCATACGGGCAGAGGCCTGAAGCAGGGACTGGTGCGTCTCCCTCCAGACAGCAGATAAGTCGTGGACCAGACTATCCACAGCAGGGACATCGGAGGAGGATGGAGGGACAATGGAGAAGGGAGATACCCCAGTGGAATCAGAGTCCAGGGAATTATACGAAAATTCCGCCCAAGGTAGCAGACTGGACCAATCATTTTGCTTTTCAGAAGTGAAGTGGCAGAGATAGGTACCCAGGACCTGATTCACCCTCTCCACTTGCCCATTGGATTGTGGGGGGTACGCAGAGGAGAAGTCCAGTTCCACTTTAGAAGCGAACAAAGGGCCCCGCCAAAAAACTCGAGACGAATTTAACTCCAAGATCTGAAACTATATGTAAGGGAAGTCCATGCAGATGGAAGATGTGTTTGAAAAAAATATTGGCGAGCCGAGGCACAGAAGGAAGGCCAGGCAAGGGAACAAAAAAGACCATTTTGGAAAAAAAAGGTCAGTGACCACCCCGATGACCGTATTTCCCTCAAGGGCGGTAAGTCGGTTATGAGTCCATGGCAATATGGCTCCAAGGACAGCTAGGCACAGGCAGAGGTTGGAGTAGTCCCGCATTTGAGGCGGGGTGATTTGTGCGGGCACAGGTGGTACAGCCTCCACGAAACCCTTCCACATCGTTGGCGAGACCAGCCACCAGTGGGAAACCGGGAAATCAAGGAACAAGACCTCCGTACCCCCAGGGTGTCCAAGCTATTACGGAAACAGTGACCCCATTTCAGGACTCCTAAACCGGGCGCAGGGGCACATATGCCCTTTCCCCGGGGGAACTCCTTTGGAGTTATGGGAGCCACAGATATCAGACATTCCAGAGGTACGATATTTTTGTGGAGCCACCTCTTCTTCCCCACTAAATCGGAGACAGAGAAAGGCATGGGCCCTTGACTTTTCCTTTCTGACGGTCGGAAATGGATAATGATTAAAGCGGGCAAAAAGAACAGCAGGGCACTCATCTCGCTGAACGGGGTTAAAAGTTTGCGCTGATCCTGAGATAAGGAAGATTTTTTTCTTAAGAATCCACAGGAAACAGCACCCTCCCGGAGGTGGCGCCATTCTTCCGAGCAAGCTTATAGGTTTAAAATTTCCCCGATCCCCGAGGGTATAGTTCCCTCTCTCCGGTGAGAAGTCCGGGAAAAAAACCCCACAGGTCCGAGTTCTTGCCCTGGGCCCTTTTGGGTAAGCAGCGCTCCAGCCCTATGGAAGGAGGTGTCGACTTCAAAAATGAAGGGTTTCTTGGTATCTGGCTGGGGGATAACACAGGTGCGGAGGCGAATGCTGCTTCAATTTGGGAAAAGGCTTCTTCGCGGCCATAGGCCACAGTTGGGGTTGGCATGTTTTTTAGTGAGAGCCACAATTGGTACTACCAACGTCGAAAAATGGGGAAAATAAACTGCCGGTAATAATTTTGCAAAAGCCCAAGAAGCGTTTTTATGGCCCGAAGGCCAATGGGTCGGGGCCACTGTAGGACGGCAGAGAGTTTGGTGGGGTCCATCCGCAGACCCTTATCAGAGATTATGTATCCGAGGAACGGAAGGCTGGTCTGGTGCAATAGGCACTTTTCCATTTTTACGTAAAGATGGTTCTCGTGCAGCCGTTTCAGGACCTGGCGCACATGCGACTGGTGGGATCCAGATCGGGTGAGAATACCAGGATGTCATCTCAGTAGACCACTACACAGACTTACAGGATATCTCTGAAAATGTCATTGGACAAATTCTTGGGAAGACGGCAGGAGCGTTGCATAAGCCGAAGGCAATCACAAGATACTCGAAATGCCCATCACAGTATTGAAGGCCGCCTTCCACTCGTCGCCTTCCGGATCCGGAAGAGATATATGCCCCCCGTAAGTCCAATTTGGGAAAAAAGAACCATGGCTCCCAGAAGGAAACCCACAGAGTTCTGTGATTAAACGGCAAGGGTACCGGTTCTTGATGGTGATCTTATTTAGACCATGGTAGTCAAAGCACGGTCTAAAGGGATCCATCTTTCTTTCTCCCAAAGAAAAATCTGGCACCCCCGGGAGAAGTCGATTTGCGGATGAAACCCTTTCGTAAATTTTTCTTCCACGTAGGCCGACATCGCCTGAGTCTCGGGTACGGAGAGCGGGTAGACCCTACTTTGGGGTGGACTAGTCCTGGGTAGCAGGTCTATGGGGCAATCATACGGGCGATGAGGAGGAAGTATCTCGGCTCGCTTCTCGGAGAAAACGTCTTGGAAGTCCTGATAAGGTTTGGGCGGTAAGCCAGGTAGGGGGCTTGAGAGAGGACTGGGGAGGGCTGGGGCGCACCCGGCGGGGTCCCGATAGACAGCGAGACTGGCAGGTCCGGGACCCCAACGCAAAACTTAAACCCGTCTTCCAATCGAGCGTAAGGGCGTGACGCTGTAGCCAAGGAAGCCCCAGTAGAACAGCCAAGGAAGAACGGGGTAACACGAAGAACGTGATCCTTTCCCTGTGCAGGGCTCCTACTTGTAGGACCACTGGTTCAGTCCGGTACTGGTTTGGAGTCACTTAGTAGCTCACCACTGACGGAGGAGATGCCCAAAGGGGTTGGTCTAGGCGGACCACCGAGAGAGATACTTGGTCACCAACGAAGCATCCAAAAAGCTCCCAGCCGATCCGGAATCCAGGAAAGGCCGACACCCGGGAAAGAGATTCCGGAATTGGACTGACCAGAGCTGGCAGCAGAGCCGTGGAGAGGATATTACTCACACCTAGGGACGCCTCTCCCACGAAACCTAGGTGCGTGCGTTTCCCGGACGATGCTGAAGAAGTGGACAACCCCTACGGAAGTGTTCGGGGCTGCCGCAGTAGTGAAACAACTTCTCACGTCGTCGGGCAAGCTCTTGCGGAGTCAGGTGGGTACTCTCCACTTGCATGGCTTCTTACAAGGCTGGCTGGGTAGGAGGCAGTGGGGGACGCTGAAACACTGGCGCAAGACGGGGGAGCCGACGTGTTTGAGCTGGCGGAGCTCCTCCCGTCTCTCCGAGAAACGGATGTCAATGCGGGTCGCCAGGTGGATGAGCTCACTTAACAACGTCGGAGGGTCCCAGGTGGCGAGGGCATCCTTAATCTGGCCAGAGAGGCCCCCTTTTTGAACGTGGCGCACAACACTGTGTCATTCCAAGCCAATTCAGAGGCTAAGGTGTGAAATTGCACGGCATAGTCGCCAACGGAGGAGTGCACCTGCTGTAGGTTTAACAAAGCGGTTTCAGCAGACGAGGCGCGGGCAGGCTACTCGAAGACTCCGCGGAACTCCTTCAAGAATGTCGCCAGATCAGCTGTGATAGGATCGCCTCGGGCCCAAGTGGAGTTGCCCAGGCCAGGCTTTCCCGAGAGGAACTGACCACCCAAGTCCTACCTTGGACCTTTCGGACGGGAACTGGCCAGCCATAAGTTCCACGTGGAGGGCACACTGGGTGATGAATCCCCTGCAGGCCTTAGGGTCCCCGTCAAACTTCGTCGGCATGGACAAGCGGAGTTTAGGGCCAGCGGATATCCCCGGAGCGACTGCTGCTGATTGAGCCACGGGAAGCCGATTGCTGCGCGAGTGGCCAGGAGCTGCTGCATCATAGTAGTCAGTTGGTTCAGCTGTTGTGCTTGCTGCGGGGATCTGCTTTGATTGCTGAACCACGGAGTGGTGATGTCAGAGAAGCTTTGGAGAGGCCCCCTTGGCGGGATCCATGGCCGAATCGAACTGTAAAGGATGTGGTAGTGGATCCTCTGGACCACCACAAGCGATGGTGTAAGCCACGCCAGGGAGCGGAGTCTAGTAGGTCCGGTTTTTACCAGAGCCTGCCGCAAAGCGGGATGGACTTGCTGCGGCGGATTACTACCAGGTCGCTACCCGTGGCGTGACTTGCTTGCGGTGGCAGCCGAGGTGTTGCGGGTAAAAATCGGAAGCAGGCTCGTAGTCGGGGACAGGCAGAAGATCAGGACAGGCGGCTATGGTTCGTGGTCAAGGGACGGAGGCAGAAGGTACGGTACATGGTAGTCAGAACAAGACACTCTAGAACACTTCCTCTCTAGGCACGGGGCACTATCGTTTCGGCAAGATGCTAGGGAAGAGGCAGGGCTTAAATAGGGTCAGCGCCCGTTGAGACCAATCAGCGGCGCCCTGTCCCTTTAAATTTTCCTGAAGTGCCGCACGCGCCGGGACGGAAACAGGAGCGTGGAAAGGTAAGTGCGTCGGGCTGCGGCGTTGCGGGTGTGCCTGCGACCCGACACGGGGGTCGCAGGGACACCCGGAACAGTAACCCTTGGATATAAATTGCGCTCCACAAATGGGCAGGAAAAATTTACTTGTATGTGCCGTTTAAAAAAAACTGGTATTTTTACTGAATATAAAAGCACAAACAGGCTTAATTAACCTTCGGATATGAATTATGCTACAGGCAAAATTTCTTTTTTTGGCGGTTTAAAAATAACATTTCTTTTACTAAGTACAACTGCAGAAAAATACTTAGTTAACCCTTGGATGTAAATTGCGCAAAAGAAATATGCTGCCAACAAATACCAGCTTTGTAGCGTGTTAAAACGGCGTGTATTTTACGGAACACAACAACAGAAAAACTTGTAATTAACGTTCGGATATGAATTATGCTACAGGCAAAATTTCTTATTTGGCGGTGAAAAGGAACGTTTCTTTTAGTGACCACAACAGCAGAACAATGCTTAATTAACCCCTGGATCTAAATTGCGCAAAATAAATGAGCAACCAAAAATTAAGTGGTATTTGGATTGTAAAAACGCTGTTTCTTTAACTGAATACAACAGGAACAGGCTTAGATAACCGTTGGATATTCAACGTGCTGAAGAACTGAGCAGATAGCATTAAAATGTATATGCAGCTGCATTGGACGCACAATACCCTACAAAATCAGAATTAGAACGCATGAGAAGCAGTCTCTGAGACAAGCTGTAACACCCCCAAAAATCGCTGTATAAAAGTGACTTCTTTATTATGAGATATCATAAGCAGCAGCGACGGCAGCAGGAGCAGCTTCCCTACACAGTACAGTGAGAGCGGTATGAGCTGCCAGCGTCGCGTCCGGACTTATATAGTGCGGTGACGTCACAGAATCCCGCCGGTCTCTGATTGGCTTCATCTCTGCACATGTCATGTAGGCTACGCCTTTCTTCCTCCCAGACTTCTTTGCCCCATGTAACGCCATGTGCTCGCAGCTATTTTATCAATCAAAAACACGCTTCATTCTCACAAATCACCACAAACTTCGACTTCGTTTAGAATCAAAGTTTTCCTGAAATTCTAAACGAATTCCACTTCGTTAGAATCAATTTGCGCATCTCTAGTCCCAATATAACTGTTCCATTTTTTTGGTGTATTTTGCAGCAAAAAAATTCTTGTTGCCCTATTCTCTATATAATTGAACTGTAATACACCAAAACTAGGCGCATTATACGCCAGGCACAACAAATTTTAATGCACCTAAAAAGGCGCATCAAATATGCTAGCAATGATACGATATGCGCCTAGATTTTGTAATGCGTCTGGATATGCATATTAATTTTACTATGCAAGGTATACCAGATGCCAGATTTTTTAAAAGGTTTATTCATTCAGGCACAATTTACACTGATTGAATGTGCTTCAAAACTGCCGTGCTGTCACCAGTTTTCAGACATCTCGCCTTTAGAGCGACATGTATGAATTTGCCTTCACAATTTTTTTTGCCATATATTGTCAGTTCTATAGAAGAATGAACAGGAGTACATCTAAACTTGGCACATTGTGCACCTGACAAGACATTTAGGTATGAAACTGCCATACAAAGTTTGGCGCATAACGCTTTACAGTATGTGCCAATTTTGAGTGTCATGCAGCAAAAATGTTTGACGCATAACACTTTCATTCAAACCGACCTATTATGCACTCCTCTATTTCTATTTAGAACTGGTGTGTCGGCGCCAAGTTACAAAAATGGTGCATGCAAATAAATAGATGTCGCCCATAATGTGATAATGTTTTGGTGCACATTACGTTAGAATTCAGATGTAATTGCCATATTAAGGGCCACATGTATGAAAACTGTCTAGGTTTAAAACTCTCTTTGTTGCCCATAGCAACCAATCTGAAATCCTCTTTCATTTCATATAGTGCTCTGGAAAAATGAGAAGAGTGTTCTGATTGGTTGATATGGGCAACTAGGAGAGTTTTAGACATAGACAGTTTATATAAATAGGTTCTGCTCATACAATATTTCTCTAATCACTCATAAAACACCTTTTTAAGGTTGCACTGCTTCTTTTCAACATGTATTCCAAAGCTCATATTTTACATTTTGCAAAGCTATCTATTTCCAATTACATGGTCTACTAAAGTAAAATGTTTTAATTTTTGTATATTCATGAAAATTTAAAATGAACGAAATTACATTTATTACTTACTGAATAAAGTTAGGATAATGTTTGTTTAAAATGTAATTGCAGCCATGCATGTGAGGAGCAAGCATCAATCCCTCCATGATGTTCAATTCCACCTTTCATTTTGATTAATAATACATATGATTTCAAATATGGACTTTTTCAATCAAATGCTAATTAAAATGCTGACATTACACCCAAACAGTGATTATTTTGACAGCTCCTGCTTGTACAATATCATACATGTACATGTAGTATATTAACTTATCACATTAATGTACTGGAACTCCAGCTCTTGTCCTTGCTTGTTGGGTGCCTTCTTTGCTCACTCACAATCCCTGCAATAGCAGATGGTTGCATTATGCTGTGCTTTGCTTTGTGTGAATTTATGAATCTTAAATGCGCTGTTTTTAGATTTTTGGAGGAAAAGAAGGAAAATTTGGGAGAAAAAAGAGCCATTTACACGGCTTAAAATGAGATAACCTGCATAGGATAATGATGCCCTTGACCACTTAAGGGAGGGGTGCACAGCATGTGGCCTTTAGTGCTCTTCTCTGTGGCCCACAACCATTAGGACTCAAACATGCTTTGCTTCTGTTCTCAATCTTTAGAAAGTAATATTTATCTTTTGATGGTTGCAGTCGACTGTTGGCACTATTATGGTGGGCACTGAATGACTGGCACTGCTATCACAGGCACTGTATGGCTGACACTGTTATGGTGGGCACTGTATTGCTGGCACTGTTATAGTGGGAATTGTAAAGCTGGCACTTACTGTATGGTGGGAACTGCATCGCTGACACTGCTATTGTGGGCACTGTGTGGCTGGAAATGTTATGATGGACACTGTATGGCTGGCACTGTTATGGTTGGCACTGTATGGCTGTAGATGTTATTTTAACCTCTTATGAACATTGGATGTACCTAAACATCCTAACCAGGAAAATTGATGTATAGCTACTTCCTAGACATTGTGTGGGCTCACAAGCAGGGCCTGTATGACTGCAGCATGGAACCAGCTGTATACTAAAGCTGGCCCCATGCTATAAGGGAAAAACAGAGGGAAGGAGCTCCCTCAGTCTGCATCGGCATCGTTGCAATGTGATCTCGGCTGGCCATGTTCCCCTTAGCAACCCGGAAGCCTAATAGTGGTTTCCTGACTGCCTGTGACGTCACTACGCCTGGCCGTGGCCTCAGGGCCGGACCGAGCATAGTGATTAGCCGTAATAATGCACAGAAGTAATGCTAAGCATTGTAACACTGATCTGAAGATCACTGATACAATTCCCTTATAGGGACACAAAAAAATGTAAAAAAGTACAAACAAAGTAAAAGGAAATAAAACACAAATGCAAAAAATAAAATACAACCCTATATACCACCCTTTTCCCCTTTAAAAATGTAATTCGCTCCCATAAAGATAGAAAATAAATAAAGTATGAATATCTGGTATTGCTGTATGCATATTGACCCAACCTATTAAATAGTCACGTTATTTAGCATGCACGATGAACAATGTAAAAGAAAAAACAATTCCAGTATTCCAATTTTGCAGCACATAAAATGGAATAAAAAGTGATAGAAAAGTCATAGAAATGCCAAAATGATACCAAGGAGAATGTCAGTTCATCCTGCAAAAAAAAAAAAAAAAAAACATTTACACAGCTCTGTGTACGGAAAGTTAAAAAAGTACTAAAACATTAAAAAACTATACAAATTGGGTATCCTCGTAATTAGAGATGGGCGAAATTCTCAAAAATTCGGTTCGCCGACTTCGCCGAATTTTCCGACAAAATCCGATTTGGTCCGAATTACTTCGGGACAAATTGTGTTAAAAAACAGCTATTTCCTGGATGCACAGAGCCTGTAGGGTGCTGTAGAACATTGTGCCATGCTTAAATATGCAGAGGGAGATTGGTTTGGTCTTCATACAATGCTGTGTTTTAGTATGACACGAACATGACTGCCGCCACTCTTAGAATCGCTTCACTATAAAATTCCCTGGGCACTTACGGGGGCAAAACTGACCAAAAAACTGAAGCGGGAAGGCAGACTGATAAAGTCATGGCAGCGCCAGCTGGAAAAAAACAAGCTGAGCTCTAAGATCCTACCATAGCGTCAAAGAACACAGTAGTAGTGTACTGGAGACGGCACAGGTCTTAGCACAATAAGGGGATGTCACAGCAGGGGTCACTAAATGAGCCCAGTGCTTTAAACTGTCACAGAACCTGTTCTGTTAAACGCTGATACATGTAGAGGCCCCCCCGAATGAGTGGAGAGGGTGTCGGCAGTAATTTTGCGTTGACGTCACTGATCATTTTGCCCTTCCTTTCATCCGTCAGTGTCCGCTTCCAATCGCTCAATAATCCATGAGTATTGCTAAGGCCAAAAGTAAACAGGAGTTGATACAAAACAAAGATGACCAGTAAATGGGATATTTGCATGTCTTCCCTGGTTCGTACCCACCCCTGCTTTGGCTAGACATCCGACCTTCCCATTCCTTCTGACAGTGAAAAGAAGGGAAAACTAAACATAGTGGCAACCTCATAGAGGGTGAGAGTGGAAACAGCTTTAGGAAACCACGGGGTGTTCCAGTGATACAGAGGTCAGTTGGCAGCAGCATGTGTAGGCCAAAGAGGGGCACACTGACAAATTCCTGGAGTGGCAGCAACATCAGGAGCCCACAAAGTGGCACAATGACACAGTGTGGAGATGATGTAATCAACAGCAGCAGCATAAAGTCAGAGAGTGGCACAATGAAAGAGTGTGGAGGTGGCACCAACAGGATTAGGCCACAGAGTGGCACAATGACAGAGTGTGTAGGTCACGGCAGCAGCCACAGCAGCATAAGGTCAACAGTGGCACAATGACATTCTGAGTTGGAAAAAACAGATTTAGGCCACAGAGTTGCACAAAGACAGAGTGTGGAGGCGGGAGCACTGCAGCAGCATAAAGGTCAGAGAGTGGCTCAATGACAGGGTTGGAGGGCCCCACACAGAAACCCAACAGCCCCAGCATGAGGTCAGAGAGTGGCACAATGACAGTGTGGAGGTCACGGCAGCAGCATCAGCAGCAGCATGAGGTTAGAGAGTGGCACAATGACAGGGTGTGGAGGTGACCGCAGCAGCAACAACAGAAGCAGCAGCATGAGGTCTGAGAGTGGCACAATGACAGAGTGTGGAGGTGGGTGGCAATACCAGTCCCTGTTAAAGATGGTGGTAGACATATGGAGAAACTGGCAACAGATGTGTGGCATCAGGCGGGTGGCGGCATCAGAATAGTGACTGATGCAGGTAGTTTGATCCCATACTCATTTTTCACAGTTTTGGTGAGGCGTCATGGCTGATGTAATCTGACGCCTAAGGCATTGGTGTGTGGAAATCCGGGCCAAATCCACGCCTGACTCATCTTGACAAAGGTCAGTCGTTCCACATTTCCCATGGACAAGCGGGTTCTCCCTAGGGTAACGATGGCCCCCGCCGCACTGAACACCCGCTCTGATGCCGGGCAGGACAGCTTCTCCGCTGCAAACTCGGCAAGTTGCGGCCACACATTTTGGCTGCACAGTACTCCACGGATCTTCTAATTGGGGTGCAGATGCTTTCCAAGTGGGCCACCACCTTTTTGGTTCAGGGTCTGCTCCAGATCCTGCTGCGCTGCTGCTGGCGAGGGGCCCTCCTCACTAGGCAGGTGAAGGAAGCTGCTCATCAGCGATTCCAGACTTAGGTTGCTGCTGATGGAGCTGGTACTGTTCCAACCCCCCCAACTTCACACAGTAGCCGCGGCAGTGGTACGTTAGCGCTGAGGAACCCCCTGGTCAGACCTTTCTGAGGATGGACGATGCCACACATAGGCAGCGGCCAACTGACTACGGAGGATTTCTCTATAGTTTCTGAGTTTGTTCTTAGTTTCTGAGTTTGTCCTCCCTCGCAGCAGCTGGAAAAAGGCTCCCATTTTGGATCGGTAGCGAGGGTCCAATAGGATGGAGAGCAAGAAGTCATCCCTCTGCTGGATGGTGACTATTCGGCTGTCACTAGCCAGGCAAATCAGCAAGCTTCGGGTCATCTGCACAAGTGACTCTCAGGGACTCCCTGCCTCCATCTCCACTGTATACTGCCACGGTGCTTGCGGGTCATCGGCCTCGTCTTCTTCATCTCCATCTACCTCCTCCAGCTGCTCCTGCGCTCCTGTCACCTGGGTAGAAAAACCTCTTATTTCACCAGACAATGCTTGTGCTCCAATGTCCTTCTCCTCCTCCGTTCAGTCCCCATCGGACTCATGTGGCCGCGAGATGTAGTCGCCACGTCTCCAGTACCCTGCCCAGACAGATTTTTCAGCATCTGTTGCAGGACATGAATCCGTGGAATGACGTTATTCATCCCGTAGTCCTGGCGACTAACAAATATTTTCGTCTCCTCAAATGGCCTAAGCAAACGGCAGGTGTCACGCATGAGCTGTCACCGGCTGACATCAAAGTTACACATTGGAGTACTCCTGTCCGATGGATCATCAAAAAATCGTTAATGGCCTTTCTCTGTTCATACAGTCGGTCCAACATTTTCAGGCTGGAATTCCAACGGGTGGAAACATCGCATATCACGTGTGTTGGGGAAAGCCGTCTCCCACTGCAACTCGAGGGGGGTGTGCCTGGCTTTGTAGGAATGGATGAAGTGCATGCCCCAGTTTCCTGGCCATTTTCAGAATCTTCTGAAGATCGGGGGAAGACTTCAGGAACCTTTTTACAACCAGATTGAACAAGTGCGCCATGCAGGGCGCATGGACCATCACTCCTCGCTGCAGCGCGGACACCATATTCCTCCCATTGTCCATCACCATGGTTCCGATTTGAAGTTGGAGCGGAGAAAGCCACACATCGATTTCTTGCTGCATGATGCGGAGCAGTTCCTCCCCTGTGTGACTTCGTTCGCCGTGGCAAGCCAGGTGTAGAACTGCGTGACACTGCTGTGCCCTACACATGTGGAAATAAAGGGAGCATTTTACTTGGGGGCTAAAGATGGTGGTGGAGGAGGAGGAGGCGGACATTGGCGCAGGAGCCGCAGTTTGACAACGTGGAGGAGAAAGCGGCGTCTCCTGTCCAAGTTGTTGGTGTGCACATTCACCCAGTGGGCCGTAAAGGACATGTACTGGCCCTTACCGTAGTTACAGCTCCACTCGGCTCGGCACAGGGCATTAATTCTCTGAGCAGTGCAGAGTCCACCATTTGGAAAGGGAGGGACTGCAGTACTTGGACAGGAGCACTTTCAGCTTCTGCACCTTAGGATGGTTGGACGCATACTGTTGTCTCTTTGCAATCACCTCGATGAATGACTGCTGGCACCATTAGTAGCGGGGAGCAGGATCATCTGGACCGGGAGATGATGGCAAAGAGAAACAGCTTCCTTCTGCAGAGGTGATGGAGCCTTGACTAGCTGCAATGGCATGCGTGCCACTGGGCGCTGCTGCGGCGGCAGGATGGACCACCACATCTGAGCCATGTTTTTCCCAGGCCACAGGATGATGGTGACGCTGCATGTGTTGATTCAGGGCCGTGGTGCCAACGTTAGCTCCCTGGCCACGCTTCACTTTCTGCCCACAGATCTACATATACCCATTATCGCATCCCCCGTTGTTTTTAGCAAGAACTGCCCCCCCACCGATAGCTGATTTTACCGCCAACGCTCCGCACTGAGTGACTACTACTGCCGCTGCCTCGCTGGGCCCCTGTGCCGCTACTTTCTTGGACCTGCGAAGCAGGTTTTCTACCCCATGGCCACTTGGCTCCCGACCTCGCCTGCTGATACCCTGCTGACTCATGGCCACACTATCCCTCTTTCTGGGTGCGCCGCGCCTGACGCGCAACTGATGGCCCCTCTCCTGAAGATGATGAAGTCTTTGCTTCACCGGCTCCCAAGTGCGGGGCTACATCTTCATCGATTATTGTTTGATCTCACTGCTGTCCTCCTCAACGGTCTTGGTATGCAGAGGCGACCCCTCACAACATGACCTCCCATGCCACTCTCCACATCATAACTTTGCCGCCAACTGCAAATAGCATGGGATATTGGCCCATTTTTTCACTGCCAAATAGCTCTGACTGTCGTCCTCAAATTCTTCATCCTCGCTGTAAAAGTGGCGCTGAGCCCAGACCACATAGTAGATCTCTGGCTGACGGAACCGGATGGGGACAGAGGCGGGGTTTAGGAAAAGTGAGGGCCGCTGACCACTCCTGGGGCCCTGCCAACTAAGGTTTGTTCTGACATTCCCATCGACTCTTGGCTGGGTTGTCAATGTCATCTGGGAGGAAGTGGATGACCTAGTCAACCAATCAAGAACCCTTTGGTTGCTGGTCAACACACAGCTGCTAGATGACACCGGAAGTTCTGGCCTCACCGAGTGACCCCCTGTTGTGACGTCCCTTTACTGTACTGCGACCTGTGCCTGCTTCAGGAATGTTTGTGCCACTGCCACTCGCATGTGAAGAGCCTGTCACATCTCTGTCTGACATACTGTTTGTTCAAAAATGTACAGATTCTGTTTAATGAAGATATCTGTATATGATAAACAAACACCCTGTATTTGACTCCAAATTAACCCACTAACAGGCTTGGGTAACCCTTGGATATAAACTGCGCAAAAGAAATGAGCAGCCAAAAATTAACTGGGAAAGTGGCGTGTTTTAAAACGACGTGTATTTTACTGACTACAACAGTAGAAACACGCTTAATTAACCTTCGGATATAAATTATTGTACAGGAAAAATTTATTCTCTGGCTTTGAAAAATACCATTTCTTTTACTGACTACAAAGCACAAACATGCTTAATTAATCCTTGGATATAACTTGTGCAAAAGAAATCAGCAGCCAAAAATTAACTGGTATGTGGTGTGTTAAAACGACATGTGTTTTACTGACTACAACGGCAGAAACACGCTTAATTAACCCATGGATACAAATTGCGCAAAATGAATGAGCAGCCAAAAATGATCTGGTGTGTGGCGTGTTAAAACGACATGTATTTTACTGACTACAACAGCAGAAACACACTTTATTAACCTTCGGATATAAATTATGCTACAGGAAAAATTTCTTCTTTGGCATTGAAAAACACAGTTTCTTTTACTGACTACAAAGCACAAACACGCTTAATTAACCCTTGGATAAAAAAATTGCGCAACAGAAATGAGCAGCCAAAGATTTACTGGTATGTGGCGTGTTAAAATAACATGTATTTTACTGACTACAACCGCAGAAACACGCTTAATTAACCCTTGGATATAAATTGCGCAAAAGAAATGAGCAGCCAAAAATTAACTGGCATGTGGCGTGTTAAAACACCGTGTATTTTACTGACTATAAAAGCAGGAACACGCTAAATTAACCTTCGGATATAAATTATGCTACAGGAAAAATGTCTTCTTTGGTGTTGAAAATCACCGTTTCTTTTACTGACTACATTAGCACAAACACGCTTAATTAACCCTTGGATATAAATTGCGCAAAAGAAATGAGCAACCAAAAATTAACTGGTATGTGGATTGTAAAAACGCTGTTTCTTTAACTGAATACAACAGCACAAACAGGCTTAGATAACCCTTAGATATTCAATGTACTCCAGAACTGACCAGATAGCATTAAAATGTATATGCAGCTGAATTGGACTCACACTGGTCTTAAACTCCAATAACCCACAAAATCAAAATTAGAACGTAAGAGAAGCAGTCTCTGAGAAAAGCTGTTTCACCCTCCCAAAAAACGCAGTATAAAAGTTATTTCTTTTCTGTGAGATCTCAGTTACTGGAGCTGCAGCAGCTACAACACGGCACAGAGAGAGGAGTGTGAACTGCCAGCGTCGCGTCCGGACTTATATAGTGCTGTGACATCACAGAATCCCACCGGTCTCTGATTGGCTTCATCTCTGCACTTCTTTGCCCATGTAACGCCATGTGCTTGCAGCCATTTTATCAATTAAAAACATGCTTCGTTCCCACGAATCACCCCAAACTTCAGTTTTCCTGAAATTCTAAACGAATTCCACTTCGTTAGAATCGATTCGCCCATCTCTACTCACCATTATATTGACCCATGGAGTAAAACTAAAGCCATTCTGCATGGTGAGCACTTTTAAAATAAAAGTAAAAAGCACTACTAGGATTGATTGATTGATTGATTGATTGATAGATGATTTTCTTTACCCTGCCTTCCAAAAAAATAAAAATTGATCAAAAGTATTGTCCCCCCAAAAATGATGCCAACAAAAATGACAACTCATCCCGCAAATAACAAGCCACTACACGGCTCAGTACACAAAAAGTAAAAAAGTTATGGCTTTCAGACTACGGTGATGCAAAAACATGTTTTCCTTTTTGAATAAAAGTGTTTTTTTATAGTGTAAAAGTAGTAAAACATAAGAAAAATATACAAATCGGGTGCCTCCGTAACAATATTGACCTGTTGAGTAAAGCTAGCTTGTCTTTTTTATTGTTTATATATTTTTTATTATGGTGGCCGCTGTAAAAAATTAAAAATAAAAAACACTACCAGGAGGAGAGGCTTTTGAAAAGAAGGGAGATATTGTGCAGCTCAGTGTGTTCTGTGACCTTGAATTGAAAAAGCATGTTTTTACCACTTTTTTGGCCAGCAGACCTCTGATAGGAGGTAAAATTGTCCCTGTTTTCTCAGTTCTATTGCAATGACTGCATTTCAGTGTTTCCAAAAACCGTCATAACTTATCCCTATAACTTTTAAATAGTCTGTGCGTCTGTTTGCTGCAAAGAGCTCAGTTGTAAAACATATTGTTTATATATATTTTTCTAGTAAATTACGCCTGTTGTCAGTGGTGCGAGGACCACCATATTAATCCATATAACATTTAAATACTCTTTTTGCAGTCCGTGCGTTGGTTTGTCGCATAGAGTTCAGTTGTATGCATATTGCGTTATACATATTTTATAGTAAATTACACCTGTTTTTCGTGGGCAAGGCCGCCATGTTAATCCATATTAATCCATATAACATTTACAGACTCCTTTTTCCAGCACTTTTTAATCTGTGGGTCGGACAGGTTTAAGGGTCATGCTGCGGTCCAGGACAGGGATGGTAAATGGCTAGTTCAACTAAAATGGTGGTTCAAAGACTACTTTCTTCCGCCACTTTTTAATCTGTGGGTCATGCTGTGGTGCAGGACAGGGATAGTAAATGTCCAGTTCAACTAAAATAATGTTTCAAATAATACTGCCTTCTGGCACTTTTAAATCTGTGGGTCATGCAGGTTTAAGGGTCATGTTGTGGTACAGGACAGGGATAGTGAATAGTCTGTGACATTTTTTCTGTGACTCTTGTTGCCTAATTGTCTTGCCTAAGATGTAGCACGTATCCAGTTTACTGTTGTGGATGTTAATTCCAGCTTATCCTCCCCTTTTTGTAAGAATGAAGCTGTTGTTACTCTCCCATAGACATTAATGGTCATTGACGATTATCTATTACCGGCTATCGATATCGGCATGATAATTGCCGATATCGACTATCGATCCGATAACGATAGTTGACACAATCGCTCATCACTACCCATAATGTCTTAGAAAAAATAAAAATACATTTACAAAATAATGCTAACCTACATTAGACATATAATAGATTTTCTTTGGATTAACTAACTGTCTTACATGCGGAAATTTTTATCTTTGAAAATGGCAAATATTTCAAAATTTTCACAATATTTTGATATGTTTCAAAAATAAACAGGGATTGCATGGACTAAAATTTCCAACTAACTTAAAGCACAACATGTCTTGCGAAAACAGTCTCTGAATCACACGGAGAGGTAAAAGTATCAAAAAGTTATTCTCACATAAAGTGTCACAAGTAAGATTTAAAAATATGAGCTCGTCGGAAGTCAAAACTTCTGTGCAGTAAGAAATCAACAACAAATGAGAAATCCAGTAAAAACTGTTCCTTTATCACCTCTGGATTTCTTCCATAGAGGAGTATTTATGACAAAAACCCATACAGATCCAAAACTACCAAAAAAATTTTTGGGTTTTAGGGTATTTGTTTCCAACCCCTAAAAGAAGTTGAGCTGGAGAGGAGGCTATATATGTTTTTTGTTCTCTCTAGTTATAGTTGGGAAAAAGCCACTTCTGTAAGCCCCAAAACTACAATGACAATAGGTGCCTCATATCCTCTTTCTTAAAACCTGAGAAGGGGACCCCCACATTCTGAAACCAAGACCTTGTAGTCATTTGGGTATTTACTGTACAACTCAAATGCTATAAAGGTTCCACATGGGGAATACTCCTCTAAGATTTAATACAGCCCCTGGGAGACGTACAATATGACAATATGGCGCTTACACCAGAAGCTACATGGACATAGAAGCCTGGTCAGACAGCCCCTTACTTTCTATAGAAATTTTTCTAGACATGCTCTGTGATCTGGGAAGAAGCATGCAGGGAGAGGTGGAGGATGAGCCGTGACTATTTCCTGTTGTGAATGGTGGATCCTGTCTTATGTATACACTCACCGGCCACTTATTGGGACACCAGCTAGTAACGGGTTGGCCCCCCTTTTTACCTTTCAAAACTGCCTCAATTCTTCGGGGCATAGATACAAAAGGTGCTGGAAGCATTCCTCATTTTCAAGAAACATCTAGATGATTCCAGCTTTATGACAGGGCGCTTACCCTTTCCCTGAAATAGCCATCAGATGTTGGGTACATTGGGGTCATAAAGGGAGGGAAGCAGCAACAAAACCGGGTGGGCTGTGCAACGATGCCAATTGGTCCCAAGGGGCCTAAAGAGTGCCACGAAAATTTTCCCCACCCCATGAACACCACCACCCCCACCGAACCTTTGAAACAAGGCAATGGATCCATGTTTCATTTTGGACGCCAAAATTCGACCCAACCAAACCGAATGTTTGCAGCAAAATCGAGACTCACAACCAGGCAACGTTTTTTCCAAAATTTTCTACTGTCCAATTTCGATACTTGGGAAAATTTGGGACCCCATTTTTCCTGTCTTAGCTGAAAGGAGGGGGCACCCGTGTGGTCTTCTGCTCGTACCCACTCCCTCAAAGTTCGCCACTTGCGTTCAGAGATCCTTCTCCCCCTTGGTTGTCCCCGGTTTCTTTTGAGTCCTGTTCCTTCATCCTCGAACCAGTCGGGCCCACCCCTTTTGACCTCGGCATCAACAAGGCATTTCCCCCCACAGGACTGCCGCTCACTGGATGTTTTTTTTTTTTTCGGACCTTTTCCCTGTAAACCCTAGGAGGGTTTGTGTGAAAATCCCGAGTACAGTTTTTCTGAAATACTCAGACCAGCCCCTCTGCACCAAAAAACCATGCCACTTAAAAGGCACCAAATCACCTTTCTTCCCCATACTGATGCTCGGTTTGAACTGCAGGAATTGTCTTGACCATGTCTACAAAAGCCTAAATGCACTGAGTTGCCGCCATGTGATTGGCGATTAGAAATTAAGTGTTAACGGCCTTTGGACAGGTACCTAATAAAGGGGCCCGGGTATGAAAAAATTTGGTGTTACCTTTCATTGTAATCCTGCCTGCTCTCATAATGAGGAGACTTCTGAAAAGTTCTCTCCACAGAACAGGGATTTTTTTGACATTTTTTGGGGGCTTTGGACAAAGGGAAAACTGCAGGATTTCAGGTTTGTTAAAAATATTAATAGGGGTAAGATCAAATTTTTAAAAAAAAATTAAAAAAAAACCCCAAAACAAAAAAATGTTTTTTAACAAAAAACATGAGTTAAATAAAAGTTAATTTTTTGACCCATTTCCCCTTTTAAGACTACTCCGGGTGTTTTTAAATGTCAAGAACTATTCACAAAAACCGTTATAGACCAGAAAAGGTGAATTTCATTCAGCTTTCCCTTTTCAAACGGATTAGTACAGAATTGAAAAATAAGTGGGCAATCACTTTAAAGGTAAATTAATTCTTATATACAAAAAAATGAAGGGCTGTTCATATGTTTTCTGTCAACAGAAAAACTTTTCAAATAGCAAAAGGGGTACGAACAAAAAAGCGAATTTTTTTCTGCAAATTGGCTTGAAAACAATATAAATCTTTACCACCTGCCAATCAACACAAGCAAATACTTGTAAGAGGGAATAAAGCCTTTAGGATTGCATCATATACAAATCAAAATCTAAAAAGAAAGGAAAGAATGTAATATCCTACATCACAAATTATGTTCTCCACCGAAAAGTTTTCGAATGGAAATTTGGGATTTAATACAACAAAAAAAAATAACCCTTACTGTTAAATGGGGGCATGCCCCAACATATGAAAAAGGCAGCAAGATCTACATAGCAAAAAGATAGATGTAATAACAATAACATGTTGAAAGATATATAATTAACACATTAAACAGTAGAGAGAATAAAGATAAAAAAGATACAAAAATCACTTTAGTAGCATAAAAAAGTGACAACTGTTCAGCTAACACAGCATAAATTATTCTGATTGTTTAGGGTCGGGAAATCAGGACAACCATTTCTATGTACCCTCTTAGAGCATTTGAACATCATCCCATCCACATGGAGAAAAAAGTATAACTGGCCATGGCTTACCATGATAATAAAATTGAAAAGACAATATGAACCAGAGACGTTCAGCTGATTCTTTACATTTTCTTCTTCTCTATTTTATCTAGAAAAGTATCACCCTTAATTTTTATCTAACCCCCATCCCCAAAATCAGAATTATTTTCAAGATGGCCACTATATGTAACACATGTTTAACTTATTTATCAAGACTTTTAATTGAAAACCAAACTTCCTGACCCCGGGGTTTCTAAGGCCTTTTACTTCCTTGTATTCCTTATATTCTTTATTACCCTTTAAACAGAGTTTGTTTCAAATGGGAAACGTCAGTTTTTACTCCCCTTTTTTTTAGTTAACACTACAAATTGTAGCCACTTTTGGGTGTATACAACCTGTTACATGCCCTTTAAATATAAAAATTAATCAAACACCACACCGGGGATCTTTCAGCTTGTTTTAAAATTTGTTAGACAGCTTCAGGAAAAAAGGAAAAATGACTTTGCAGAAAATCCCATTTTCTGAAGCTGTCATAGCCCCAAATATAAAATAAAAAAAGACCAAGTGAGCATGGGTAAAAGAAAAAAAAAAATGCTTTATCGAAACTGTCAAAAAATGATATATTTCCCCCATTTTCTAAAAAACTGAAAAGTTTTGCGAAATTATTAAAGGGAATTTTCACTTTTCGTTGCCCTAACCCCAGGGTCAGAAAATACTGCAGGCTCTTTTATTCAAGGGGACTTTTTATTCTGAAGGTTTTTTAGTTAAAAATTTTTTAATTTACAAAAATTTTTTTTTTTTTTTATCTTTTCTTTAGAAATAATATAAAAATACCAAAGAACATGTATCCATTAAGCCCCAATAAATGAATAGATATGAAAACACTTAGTTTAAACGGAGATAACATATTTCATACACAGGTAGAATCAACATGTAAACCTGTACAGCATCACAAGTCAATTATTTAACCTTTAGGAATTATGATTATTGTTGATGTTTACATTGTCATTCAGCAATGTACACAGCTATTTCAGCTTTTTATGACCACCAGCTAATACTAAATAACGCTGTGTGCAGCAGGGCATCAGCTAATGGGGGAAAAAAGACTCAATAAGACCTGAAGGGGCATCAATCTGACCTGCTGACTGCACCCCCACTTCTTGAGAATGCATAAAGGAGCATCTATATGGCACCAACACAACAAATCATGTGGTCCGCAGATGCTTAATTGGGTTCAAGTGTGGAAATTTAGGATTGGTACTTGGAAGTCTTGGTTATGCTCTTCCAAACAATTTTTGACATTTCTAGCTGTGTGACATGAGACTTTGTCTTGCTGCAAAGGAAGGCAATCGACAAGTATGGCTGAACGCGATCTGCATAGAAGGATTTATACCCAAATTGGATTAAAGTGCTTCCCAGACCTTAATGCTGCAACCACCAGCTTGTGGTCTTGCAGGGTGTTTGGTCTTTGATGTTTCTTGTATAATATGTCAACACCCATCTGTAAAATGAAGTTGAAAACATGACTTTTCGCAGGTGACAGCAACTTGTAAATCAATAGAGGTCCAATTCCAATTCTGCAGTGAAAATTTCTATCAACCCAACTTGGCTCTACCTGCTTCAGAGCCCTGTTTCCAGTAGGGTTGCACATTTCTCTCCTTCCTTAGCTGACATTTTTAAGTCATTTTGGGAGGAGAGATTGTTGGGGAGGGAAAACCAAAAACCCTCCCCCATTAGGTATATGGCTCTACATAATAACCTGCTCTGGTGTGGGGGGGGATTTAATTCTCTGAATTTTTTGTTCATACATGAAAAAGTAACAAAAAGAACCTAATTTTCTCCTTTTTAAAAAAAAAAGAGACTATCAAAATTTTTGACTTCACTTAAAGGGGAAATTTAAAGTCACCAAAACATCCTCGGGGAATGAAAGATCAAGTGAAATTTGCCTGACCCCTGAAAGTATGTATATAGAAAAGATACTTGGATTTTAAAAGTTCACCAATACAATAATATGATGTTGCATAATACAGTAAAAATACAGAACAAGATGTTAAAAAGCTTTTGAAGCTTTTCCACCCCAAAAATATCCTCATTTCCCAATTTTTTAGTGTCAATTGGAATTAAGAAAAAAAATAAAAAACTGTTTCATCATTATTTCTTATAAGCTCATCAATATTTTTTAAAACTTTTTACGTAAACCTTATCGAACTACAGTATCTCTCACACACTTTCCTTGAGACAGATCATTGCCTGTTAAAAGCAAAAAAGCAAGGACTTCCTCCCCCCCCCCCAATAATAAAGGGGAGCGTTTGGGTTTGTGTCATATCACTAATGCTTCAACTAAATTCCTAAACACCCGGTAGAGGAAACCGAAGCTGTCATAATTTACATAAAATTTTGGTTATAGACGAGATCGAATTCCCTGATACACCCGTAGAAACCGAAGCCTGTCTAAGTTATATACAGAAAATTTTAAAGCAAGACCCAAATCCTAAGAGAACTCCCAAATTCCCAAAACCCTGCTAAGTTAAGCAAGTCTGAAAAATGAAAAGAGTAGCCAAACCTTTATAGACAGAAATCTTGGGTTTTTTCTGAAAACCCCGTTATTGACAGAGAGTTTTGAGATTAGCCTTTAACAATGGTATAATCAATGATATTTGAGATTAGCAGGTTGTTTGGGACTTAATAATTTAAAATTTGTTCTGTTTTTTGGGTAAGAAAAAACCATTCAGGTTAATTTATATTAAAGCTACATCACTTGTTATATTTCACACTAAATTTCGGCAGAGTGTATAACCTTGGCTTCGTTTCACACATCTTTGGGGGGGGGTAGCTGCTGCAAAATTTCTCCCTTTGGCTGATGGTTTAACGAAAAATTTATAGCCACAAAAAGGGGTGCGTCGAAAATTTGATCAAAGAAAAATAGAAAAAAAATTTAAGACTTAAGAAAAACTAATTAGCTCGGAACGACAAAATCACAGAGAAATTTACGCTAGTTTTGGGGGAGACAAGCCTGAAAAAAAAACGATTTTTGGAAAGCATAGTTACATTGAAACTAATGTAAAAAAAAGAAATTTGAGGAATGAAATTTTTTAAAAGAGTGACTCCGCCATTCCAAGATGGCGATTTTCAATGTTGGTGGACGACGAACAAACCCTTTAACCGAAATTTGCGTAGTTGGGGAAAAAACTACAACACTTCACACCTTGTAACCTAAATTTCCTCCCCTCACTCCCTTCAAAACCCCCCATTATTTTCTGGCCATTTATTTGAAGTCCAAACTTTTCCTGAAACCGGAAAGGCAAAACCAACCCCCCCTTTGATTTTCGTGTCCATATTTTGCCCCTAAGCAATCCAAAATCCCGGAAAGTTCCGGGTGAAGTTGAACAGTGGCCATCTTGGTCCCCCATTAACATTCCTACTCCCACCCCCCCCTGAAATTTCACTTGTTACTACAATTAAACATTGATATCAACTGTCTTTGGATAACGTTCTTGCCACACACCTGAAAACAAAACACCACCCCCCCCACCCCGCAATCCCCTTTCTACCCTTTGCTCACGGTTTCTAAGACACCCCCCTCCTCAACCGCTTTTTTTGATTTTCAGGATAACAGAGAGAAGATTAGGAGGAGGACAAGTTGCCATTACTACAGGATCCGGGCCCCAACCCGAAACCCAAAATTTTAAAGGGACCCCAATATTTTTCCTATTGCTCACAGCACACAACTGCTGCCGGGAGAATTAAACTGTGATTACATTATGCACTGATGGACCCAAAAATATTTTCCCCAAAGACAATTGTGTTCACCTGAAACAAACTAACATAACAACTTGAATGCCCAAACAACAATTCCAATCGCTTCCATACCGCTCATTTCTTCTGGCATTTGCTTCCCCACCAACGACAAAAGGTCCCCTGCATTATGAACACAAGGGGCTTCCCCTAGTACCTAAATTAATATGGTACAACAGACGCTAGGCCAAATGTCCCGAAGACTACATGGTCCCTTACTCAAACCCAAACCCCAGACAACTTCAACCCTTGCCGGATATCCCAGTTCCGTTTTCAAAAACTACCCCACAATCCTCCACCACCGAACCAGACTCATTCATGCTTACCCCCCCCTTTGCACACCATCACCCCCTCACCACGGATTCCTTTTTCTCTAGCAGTTCTACCTTCTCATCCATCAGCGCCGCAACAATACCCCCGGATCAAAAACCAATTTCGGCCTTTTTACATCCAACAAAAATCAATAATCTACTGACCCAAACCAACCCTGAAAAAACCCCATGGAATTTTACCGTGGGATCACCAGATAAGAAGACAATTTTCCCCCCTTTGGGAAAAACATACCATGTTTCCACATAAAGCGGGGAATTTTCTTTTGGGCCCATCACAAATCACTCTAACAAAGATGCTGTTTGGACATCAGTACTTACCATCGGGGGAAAAGTTCTGCCGGCTTCATTTTTGGGCCAAGGAATGCTTCTGAATCCTCATGAATTTCTTCAATTCACCAGATCCACAATCTTGGAAATTTTATTACCGATGTCTGCCTTATTCCAGGACCATGATTTGACATAACACAAAGCTACAATCCTCTTTTCCCCAAAGGCTTTTTTTTATAAAGGTTTTCTTTAAACCACTTGGGACTTTGAAATTTTTCGAAAAGAAATGCAAAATTACCAAAGTCAACTTCCTCCATTGCAAGGGACGACTGATTCTCCCAAAGTTTTAAAAAAAGTTTCAATGTACCCATTTCAAGATCCCCACAGGCTCTATCTCACCAACACCAACTCACAATCAACCAATGCAAAATTTTCCCCCTTTTTTCAACCTACAGACTCCAACGGAAAGTTCGCAACCCTTTTCCCAAAAACACACCCTGCAACAAGGGCCCAAAACCCGAAAACAGGACTATCATGAGGGAGTGCCGCCTAAAAATCTACGACAAAAGGGAAACTTGCTACCACGGACACAACTACCGCAATCCCTCAAGCTAAATCAATTTAAACCCCTAACAAGTTTTTGAAACTCAACCGTCAAAATTTTAACCAACAAACACAACGCAGCCTCATCTTACAAAATAATTCATTCTTGACCTCAAATTTTCAATCAAAAACCCAATTTATCCAACAAGCAAATTTTCAAAATGAATCTTATCCGCCTTTCCAACCTCAAGACAAACCCCCTATCGCCCACCAAAGGACTCCCCAAAACTGTCTCCGTTTTTACTCAATGCTCAGAAACACCACTTTAGTCAATCCCGAACCCGTGTTGACTGCAATCTTCAAATTAAGGGGACCTACTTTTCCTTTCCTGTAATACAGGACAGCCATACGTTTTTGAAAACTTCTGAATTCCCCGACTCAAACTTCCCTGATTTCATTTCATGCTTAAGTGGTTTAACCCACCAACCCAACTCCCAACCCCCCCTCTCCAATTGGACATCAGGACTTCCGTCTAGACTACTTATCTCTCCTACTTTCCCAAAAATAAAATCTTGAAGCTAATTTTCTACAAAAAGATGAATGCTACTACAATAAAATTCTTCTGGAATGTATTTTTGGGCTACAAAACTTCAATTTCAATGAACCCAAGCTGTTCCTGCCTTCACATTTTTAACCCCAAACAACAATACCCCGAACTTTGACACAAGTACCCCCTCCTGAAATTTTTGGGCTAAAGGGCCGATAATTGGCACCTTTAGTCCACCTGTACGTCTTCTTGAAAGAGGGGGCTACCCCGCCTCGCTTGCCTCGAATCCCTTTTAAACAGATCAAGAACAATCCGGATCACAAATCAAACATTCCTTTAAAAGGGACCATCCACGCATTTTTCCCCGAAAAACACCTCGGTTCCCGTTCACAAAAAAGTTACCCGTAAATCCAAAAATACCCTTTGGTTTAGGACCAGAGCATCATTTTGTCCAAAAATTAGAGAACCCTGGGTCCCCAAAACTCATTTTTCCCCCACCCAAATACTTCTTTACGCCCAAATTTCACATCTATGGTTTCTGCAATGTCTTTTCATTCCCACTACACAAGGACTGTCAATACCCTTTTGCTTTCACTTATCGTGGTACTCAGCTAACCTGGACGAGGATGCTTCAAAGGGGCACAGAACTCACCCAATCAGTTGACTCAAGCCCTGCAGGACATGTATGATATTCTCTTGTGTGCACCTGATTTTCCAACTTGTCAATCAAGCTCTTTGAGTCTTCTTCAACATTTGGCATCAATCAACTGCAAAGTCTCACAGTCCAAGCTCCAATGGTGTTCTAAGAAAGTTGTATTCCTCGGACATTGCATATCACAGGGGACCAAACACCTTACCGATGATCGGGAAAAAGCTGTGATGCTCATTTCTTCACCGAACAATCTAAAACAACTACAAGAATTTCTAGGCCTCGTCACTTACTGTCGTCAATGGATATCCAATGCCTCCAGTCTTATGCAAGTTTTATACGATTCTTTCAAGGACATTAGTTACACCAATGAACTCTCACTTGAGGCACAAGAGTGTTTTCAAAGCCTGGAAAAACTTATCCTACAAGCTCCGGCTCTGGGAATCTCGGACTACTCACAGCCTTTCAACTTCTTCCTATTTTGAAGACTATGGCCAAGCTTCAGAAGTCCTGACACAAAAACATGGAGAGCGTATGAGACCTCTTGGATACTATTCTTGCAAGTTAGATCCTGTTGCACGGACTGTCCCTACTTGCCTCAGAGCTATCATTGCTGCACAAGTTCTTCTTGAAAAAACTCAAGACATCATTTTAGGCCATCCGGTCAATGTTTTGGCTCATCATGATCTACAAGGGATCCTGAAACAGTCACAGCAACCTCAACTCAGTAAACAGTGCCATCTCCGTATACAATGCCCATTACTGATGCCTGAAAATGTCACTTTGAAGAGATGTACTACTCTCAACCCAGCCACTCTGCTTCCTCTCTCAAGGGGGGAAGATGAAGATCAGTCTACCACAGATGAAGACCAGACTGCCGCGGATGAACCTCTTCATGACTGTCTTGAACAAATGGAGGCTGAAACCTCCCATCTTCCTACTGTCTCTACATTCAAGTTGGAGAGCCCAGACTATGTCGTCTTCACAGATGGATCCAGATATGCGGACGATCAAGGACGATTCCATACAGGATTTGCTGTGGTTACCTTGCAAGAAACCGTGAAGGCTGCATCTTTACCTTCGAGAATGCCAGCCCAAGAAGGTGAACTCTGGGCTGTAACAGAAGCTTGTAAGCTCGCCAAAGAGAAGACCATGAACATATACACCGACTCAGCCTATGACTTTGGCCTAAAGTGGGACCTGCGAGGTTTCCAGACAGCTAGTGGAACGCCCATCAAGAATCAAGAAGCCATTCAGACTCTGATGCATGCTCTCCAATTGCCAGCTCAAGTGGCCGTTTTCATAGTTTCATAGTTTGTAAGGCCGAAAAAAGACGAGACGTCCATCCAGTTCAGCCTGTTGTGCTAAGGTGTTGATCCAGAGGAAGGCAAAAAACCCCAACGAGGTAGAAGCCAATTGTCCTCATTTCAGGGAAAAATTCCTTCCCGACTCCAATCTGGCAATCGGAAAAATCCCTGGATCAATGACCCCTCTCCAGAATCCTAGACACTATAACTTGTTATATTATTATGCTCCAGAAATGCATCCAAACCCTTTTTGAACTCTGTTAGTGAATTCACCATGACAAGTTCCTCTGGCAGAGAGTTCCACAGTCTCACTGCTCTTACAGTAAAGAATCCATTTCTATGTTTATGTAGAAACTTTCGTACCTCAAGACGAAGAGGATTCCCCCTTGTTCTAGATACAGTCCTGGGTATAAATAAATCTTGGGAGAGATCTCTATATTGACCTTTGATGTATTTAAACCCTAATAACCCTAAATAACCCTAATCTTGCTAATCTTTCTGGGTACTGTAGTCCACCCAGTCCTTTTATTATTTTTGTTGCCCGCCTTTGTACCTGTTCAAGCTCTACAATGTCTTTCCTGTGCACTGGTGCCCAAAACTGTACACAATATTCCATGTGTGGTCTAACCAGTGACTTGTATAATGGGAGAATAATGTCCTTTCATGTGCCTCTATGCCCTTTTTAATGCACCCCATGATCCTATTTGCCTTGGCAGCTGCTGTCTGGCACTGGCTGCTACAATTAAGTTTACTGTCCACCAGGATTCCCAAGTCCTTCTCCATGTCACTTTTACCCAACCTTTTTCCATTTAACATGTAGTCATGTAATGGATTTTTCCTCCCCATGTGCATAACCTTGCATTTATCTGTGTTAAACCTCATCAGCCATTTCCCTGCCCAGGCCTCCAACTTATCCAGATCCCTTTGTAATAACACATTATCCTCTATTGTGTTGATTACTTTACAGAGCTTTGTATCGCCTGCAAAGATCGATATCCTACTGTGCAATCCATGTAAGATCGTGTAAGATCGTTAATGAAAATGTTGAAGAGGATAGGGCCCAATACTGATCCTTGTGGTACCCCACTAGTAACAGCAATCCAGTCAGAGTATGTACCGTTAATTACTACCCTTTGTTTTCTATCAGTGAGCCAGTTGCTTACCCACTTGCACACGTTTTCCCCCAGTCCAAGCATTCTCATTTTACTTACCAACCTTTTATGTGGCACCGTATCAAATGCTTTAGAAAAATCTAGATATATGACATCCAGTGCCTCACCTCGATCCAGTCTAGCACTGACATCCTCATAGAAGCTGATGAGATTAGTCTGACAGGACCGATCCTTCATAAACCCACGCTGGAACGGCGTTATACATTTATTTTCAGTGAGATACTCCAGGATAGCATCTCTGAGAAAACCTTCAAACATTTTACCTACAACAGAGGTCAAACTTACCGGCCCATGAAGACTAAAGCCCATGGAAGAATAGAGACAGTGGAAGTAGAAGGCACCTACAGAGCAGACTTGGCTGCAAAGGCCACAGCTCTCTTCCCAGAGATTTGAGAGGAAGCAGTAGTGGCTGTATATGTGCTGACGAAAGCAGAGAAGAAAGGAAGAGAATGTAAGAAGAAAGAAAGAGAATGTGAGAAGAAGAAAGAAGGAAAGAAGAAAGTGAGAAGAAGAAGAAAAAAGGAAAGAAGATGGTGAGAATTAAGAAGAAGGAAAGAATAGAGAGGAACAAGAAGAGAAGAACCAATGACAAGATGCATTGAATCCAGGTGTTAACCTGTTGAGACAATCTCAAACAACTTGAACAAGCCCGAAGGAAAGGAAAGTGGGGAGGAATTGGGAGCAGAGATACACCAAGATGGATTCTAGAGGAAAGACAATAGACTTTGTTTACCAAGGACATTATATCCAGCTGTAGTACAATGGGCTCATGGTACTACCCACAGATGAACTAGCCAGATGATTTCTTCAATCAACAAGATATACCTAACACCCGGAATCTCCACCACAGCAAGTAACTATGCTAGAAGTTGTGAAATATGCAATACTTGTAACCCAAGAGGACTGATGAAGCATTTGGCTAAACACTATATCCTCTCCAGCGGATCCAGACTGAACACATTGAATTACCCAAGAGTGGAAAATACAAGTATGTTCTAGTGGTGGTGGATATGTTCTCAGGATGGCCTGAAGTCTACCCAGTTACCAACATGATTGCCAGAATCACCGTGAAGAAACTATTGACTGAGTTGATATGCAGATTTGGGATCCCTGAGGTTATTAAATCTGACCAAGGACCTGCCTTCACTGCAGAAGTAACCAAAGACATTTGGAAACTAGTAGGAGCTGACCTCGGCCTGCATACTCCCTACCAGCCTGAATTCAGCAGGAAAGTGGAAAGAATGAACGCCACTCTGAAGAAAAAAAAATTCTGAAAGCTAGCAAATAAACATCTCTTCCCTGGCCCGAAATCCTACCCATTACATTCTATTCTGTCAGAAATACCCCTAGGTAGCCCCACTGGTCTCACTCCTCAGGAGATAGTATTCTCAGGCCCACCCAGATTAGGGAGGTTTCACACATAGCAGTTGAGTGCAGTTGAGTGCAGGGAACGATAGCCTTGTAAAATATGTTATAAATCTGTGTAATGAATTGAAACTAATGCATGCCATAGTGTTCTCCTCCATTCCAGATCCAGACTCTGATCAAAGCTACATCCTGGTGACTTTGTGTGGGTGCAGAAACACGTCAGAGATTCTCTGGAGCCCAGATTTGACCATACCAAGTACTCCTGATGTCCCCAACCTCAATGAAACTTGAAGGAAGACCCACCTGGGTGCATGCTTCACACTGCAAGAAAGTGACTGCGACCAATAAGTCATTATGAACTTTTCCCTTATCCTTTCATATGTTTGTCTAGTCTGGATGTGTGTAAAAATGCAAGAGGGCCAACCAAGGGGGGTGCCTGATGAATTCAAAGCTAGGGACCAGGTCAAAGGGTTTGAATCACTTACGCCCCAGATAACAATCAACAAAAGTATGGACTGGGTAAATTACATCTATTATAATCAACAGAGGTTTGATAATTACACCTGAGATGCCTTACAAGGTATAGCTGAACAATTAAGCGCCACCTCCATCATGACTCTCCAGAATCATTGAGGGTTATGAGATTGTAAACAATCCATTGATGCCTCTGCCGGGGACTGCTCTGAGGTGGCACCTGGCGGACGTGGTCGACTTTCATCCTTACCATCAAAGGCTCTGGGAGGAGGCCGGCGGTTGCTTGGTTACGCCCCTTGGAGCAAGCCTGACAGTGGTTCAGTGGGTTCAACACCCTGTTCACCCTGCTGTCTAAGGAGAGTGACCTTTACCCATTCTTGTTCAGTTTAGGGAAGAGCATCAATCACCATTCCCGCCCTAGGGGGGAGCGTTAGAACAGATTTTGATGTTTTTAGGGGGGACTGTCAAGTTGGTAATTTAAGGAAAAAACATCAAAAGTCTGTTTCATCATTATATTCTTATTAAGCTCATCAGATAGTTTGTTAAACTGCTTTTACTGCTATACATCCTTATCGAACTATCAGATATCTCTCACACAGCTTTCCTTGAGACAGATGCATTGCCTGTTAGAAGCAAGAAAGTCAAGGACTTCCTCCTCCCCCCAGATAATAAAGAGGAGAGCGTTTGGGATTGTGTCATATCAGCTAATGCTTCATACGTACATGCAAATTATAACTTGTCTCTTAGCAACCACCAATTAACCAATCATGTAGTGATAAAATAGTCATGTGATTAAAAAGTTCTATTGGAATGTAATTTACTGTGATTAAACTTCAGATTCCATGTCCGAAACAGAAGTTGTCGGTCATGTTTCTCGAGCTCTGGCTGCTGGCAGCAATAATAATAATATAATTCGGAGGAGGCATTTAATTGGATTTAATTGTAACAAAGATAGATTTCACACCTGATTTAATCATCTTGACATAAGCATCATTTAAAAACATATAACTCTTTTATTTTTAGAGGGTAACATAAAAAAAAAATGCTTCAGTTCCAATTAAAACATGTTCACCGCAAAGCTCCAACAAAAGTATCCACGATATATCCTAGTCTTTTTCATAGCAACCATTCTTGTTCCCATACATGAATAAATTTATCTGGATATAATAGGTGCAGTTATGAAGTCTGTAGGACTTGTAAAAATGCACAGAGGTTGGACACGATCATCACATTTAGTAATAGCAAGACATATAGGATGAGATTGTATTTCAACTGTAATTCAAGATGTAAAGAGTATTTGATTAAATATAATGCCTGCAAGCTACAATATGTCAGATGTATAACAGGACCTTTCGAAGGTCTTTTTCTGTAGATCCTTATCTGATGCACTTAGGCCGATGTCTTTTATATCATCAACGGTTTTTCAGCACTTCGCCCACGTTCACAGAGGAGATTTCATTGCACTCTCTTTTATGGGAATTAAGAAGATTGCTCGCTCTGTTATAGGGGGCAATTTGTGCAAGAAGCTACTGAGCAAAGAAGCCTGGTGGATATAGCATCTGGGAACCATGACACCTTTAGGGTTAAATATCAGGCAGGATATAATGTATAAATTAGTGGATAATTGTTTGATACATTGCATTTATTATATATACTTCAAGTCAACAATGATAGTGGTTTTATATGTATGTTGTGTTTGGGATTTGAATTGTTTTAATATGTAGACACACATGTGTACCTGATGAGTCGCGATTACCTGGAGGTTCCAGGAAGGAGCATAAGGGTGCTTTCACACAGTGCATTTTTAATGCGTTTTTTGTGCAGGAAGGAACAGCAATTAATGCTGTACATTGCTGCACAACAAATAAGGCAAAAATCGCAGTAAAACAAACCAAAAAGGCACTGTGTGAATGCACCCTAAAGGTGGTTTCGGTGCACAATTCAGTTATGCCATGAGTAAGATTTCCTCTCTGAAGCATGTCAGCATATTTTACATCATTTAGTAAAGTTTACATTAGCCTTGGGATGTGGTGTACTTTATTGATAAGAACGTTTTTAATGAATACAGCAATTAAATATTTTTTGTATATCTAATTAACTCTTTGTGGATATAATGCTGTTTCCTCTATATGTAACATACCCTGTAGGATTATATTTTATATACATGTATGATATCCCCTGGTTCATTTACTCGGTGAAATGCTCCACTGTATCATATCAGTCCATCCTCGTGCATCGTCGTAGCCAACATTCACCTTTCACATCAATAGCACATGGTGCTCCTCAGGTTCTACATTACTTATTCACATTGGTGTCATTTGTCCCCTCACGATACATTTTCACCACAACAGCAGGTAGACAGTTTACCAACTGAACAGTTTGAGAAATACTGCCACCCTTGGCCCAAAATCCAATAATCATCTTTTTTTGCACTCTAATAAATCCCCTTTTAACCACAATGAGGAAAAATCAATAGCCTATTGCCCACCTCATATATCTAACCAATAAGTTCCTGACTTTCTTTACTGGCTATATGCTGCCAAAAATGAAAGTAGGAAGTGATCATAATAATGTGACAATACTGAGTAATAAATACAAATCTATTATCAAAATATAATTTGGAATTGGAGCAAGAGTAAAAAGAAATTAAAATTTATGGAGGGCATGTATGAAATACTTTCTTTGCTGCCCATAATAACCAATCAAAGCCCCCCCCCTTCATTTTTTCAGAGCGCTATATGAATTAAAAGAGGCGCTCTGATTGGTTGCTAGCTATTTAATTAGTTTGTTCATTTCAAAAATGAACCTTTGAATCCTGAAGCAGTGTAAAATGCTGGGATGGGTAAGCATTTCAAAGGTTGCTAACATTTTTCATACATTTTTAGTAATAGGGGTTTAAAGTTCGTGTAAGATTTTATAATATATTATATATATATATATAAAATATAATATATATATATATATAAAATATATATATAATATACCCAAAAAAATCGCAGCACTCCAATATCAGTGACAAAATAAAAAAGCTAAGTCTTTATTCCAACATGTCCACAGAGCAACGTTTCGACCCTAAAGTCTTTCTCAAGCAACATTCAACAGGTGGTGTGCAGTATATAAAAGTGTATTCAAATGCGTATGCAAATCAATTAATTAAGTGAATAAATATGCAAATTAAGTGCCAAATTATTTTTGCAAATAAATATACAAATAATGTGACAAATAATGTATTCAATAATAAAACCGTGATAAAAAAGTGTCTAAATAGTGTGATATATAAGTGAAATATAAGATGCAAATGGAACATGATAAAATCACATTTAAAACTTACAGAATGATACAAGTGCCCTTCAATAACATAAAAATTTAAAATATGCAGTACATATATAAAAAGAGGGCGAGACATAAGCCTCCGAAACATCAATTAAGTATGCATCCCAAATTAATGTTCATTTCTCACAATCTCTCGGCGTCCCGTGTGTGCAAATGCGCATGTCGGCGCACTACACACATGACTGCAAGCTGACAAAAACCGGAAGCGCGTCATAAAAGAAATACGCATGCGCACTACCGAACGAACCGCAGCGGCCATTTGCTGAAGATTTAAACAAACACCGCGCATGCGCACCGCTAACAAGAAGTCAGCGGTGGCCATATTGCTAGTGTTTCAGGAGGCGTATGTCCCGCCCTCTATTTAAATATGTTACTGCATATTAATTGTATGTTTTGAAGACATTTGAAATCATTCTGTAAGTTTTAAATGTGATTTTATCATGTTTCATTTGCATCTTATATTTCACTTATATCTCACACTACACTCACTGGCCACTTTATTAGGTACACCTGTCCAACTGCTCGTTAAAGGGGTTGTCTCACTACATTGATTCATCTTACCTCAGTCCTGTTTTCTTAGTTTCATTTTTAATTTAGGGGAGTGTCTACTGGTTTCTACTCGGCTGCAGTAGAAGCCAGGTCTGTAGCTATAGCAACCAGTGTTTGACAGCCATCAGGAGGAATCAAAACGGTTTGAATCTAATGCGATATGAGTAGCTGAGGTTGCCATATAAAGGGGTTTAACCTGGGAATAGGTAGGACACTGTTTATGGACACATATTGTAAAGTGACTTGTTTTTGCAAGATCTTTAACATAAAAAGCAATCCTTATAGTGAGACAACTCCTTTAACACTTAATTTCTAATCAGCCAATCACATGGCGGCAACTCAGTGCATTTAGGCATGTAGACATGGTCAAGACAATCTCCTGCAGTTCAAACCGAGCATCAGTATGGGGAAGAAAGGTGATTTAAAGTCCCTTTTGAACGTGGAAATGGTTGTTGTGCCAAAGGGCGGGTCTGAGTATTTCAGAAACTGCTGATCTCCTGGGATTTTCACGCACAACCATCTCTAGGTTTACAGAGAATGGTCCGAAAAAGAAAAAACATCCAGTGAGGGGCAGTCCTGTGGCGGAAATGCCTTGTTGATGCCAGAGGTCAAAGGAGAAGGGGCAGACTGGTTCGAGCTGATAGAAAGGCAACAGTGACTGAAATAGCCACCGTTACAACCAAGGTAGGCAGAAGAGCATCTCTGAACGCACATACGGCGAACTTTGGGGCAGATGGCTACAGCAGCAGAAGACCAAAACCGGTTGCCACTCCTTTCAGCTAAGAACAGGAAACTGAGGCTCCAATTTGCCCAAGCTCATCGAAATTGGACAGTAGAAGATTGGAAAAACGTTGCCTGGTCTGATGAGTCTCGATTTCTGCTGCGACATTTGGTTTGGTAGGGTCAGAATTTGGCGTCAACAACATGAAAGCATGGATCCATCCTGCCTTGTATAAACGGTTCAGGCTGGTGGTGGTGGTGTAAAGGTGTGGGGAATTTTTTCTTGGCACTCTTTGGCCCCTTGGTACCAAAATGAGCATCGTTGAAACATTTTGTTAAATCTATGCCACGAAGAATTGAGGCAGTTCTTAAGGCAAAAGGGGTCCAACCCGTTACTAGCATGGTGTACCTAATAAAGTGGCCGGTGAGTGTATTTAGACACTTTTTTATCACGGTTTTATTATTGCATACATTATTTGTCACATTATTTGCATATTTATTTACAAAAATAATTTGTCACTTAATTTGCATATTTATTCACTTAAATAATTGATTTGCATATGCATTTGAATACACCTTTATATACTGCACACCACCTGTTGAATGTTGCTTGAGAAAGACTCTTAGGAGTCAAAACATTGCTCTGTGGACATGTTGGAATAAAGACTTAGCTTTTTCATTTTTTCACTGCATATTGGAGTGCTGCGATTTTTTGGATCTATTTGTGTGGACTTGTAACTTGAGTCGTACATCGCTGGCACCCGTTGATTCTGGTATATATAATTTTGAGTGCTGCTGAATTTTCTTTTTCTATTGTTGGTTGTGTAGCTGGCACCTGCTATTTAATTTTTATTTTAATTTTTTTAACATGGAGAACTCTACTATATATTCCAATGTCTTTTCCTATTCCGATGTGGAGGTGGATGATATATTGAACAGGATTGAAGGAGACGCTACTTTTTTGGTCTCACCTTCGGCTCTAGAGACACAACGGCAGTATGAAACTCTCTCTAAAAAACATGTCACTGTGGAACTACATTTGGTTACACTTAAACAATATTTTAAATCTAAAAGAATTCCACGTGGAATGCATTCTCAATTAAGGCCGAATTAATTATCGCAAGATGTTGAATTTCGTAATCGATTTGAAGCTAACTCTAATAAGTATGCTTTTGAAGTGAGTTTGTTGAACTAAGAATTTTTGCATAAAGAGCTTGGTGTTGTCACACAGAAATTGGAAGAGGTTGATGGGGTGTTGAAAACAGTCTTAACTAATGATGAGTATTCAAGTTTTATGGTCAAACAAAAAGCCTTTTTTGAAGAAATTTAAAATCTATTAGGGGAGAATGAAGCGACGCAAGTAGGCAGAGAGATTTACGGGACTATGAGTCAGGATTCGTTTATTCATGGAAAAATGAGGATATGAGATCTTCTATCAAATTAAAGATACAGTTATATTCTAAGGTTGATCGTTCTTTGAATTATTTATCCACTGATTTTTTAGAGCTGAATCAACAGCGGACTTTAAAAGGCGACCAACGAGAAGAGGAGGGAAGCGACGCCATTGTTCCCGCAAAGACAGGCAAACAGAAAAACAAGATACAGCTCACGAAGAAGAAGTAACAGCAATAGACTGTATCCTTGTGGTAAATACCTCTTCATTGTCTTTGTCACCTATACAAATGAGTTTATTATCACAAGGTTTATCTTTTTGTCCTGAACACAGAGTTGATTGGTTTGAATTAGAACTAGATATTCATCAATTTATTAGAAGATTAAAATTATGCATTTGGCATTCTAAATATAAGAGTTTTGATACAACAGTTGATACATCTGTTTCTAAACCTGTTTTTAACTTGAGTGACTATGATTTGTATACATCAAGTGATTTTTCTCCTTCTATTATGACTAGTGTTAAGCGATTATTATCGACAAAGTTGAAATCGGCACAGTTTTTATGGTGATCGGATTTTTTAGATCATGCGATAATTTAGGTTAAAATCTGTGCATCATCTATTAAGATCGCGCCTTTTTTTGGCGCTTCCTGTAATTTTGGCGGCCAGCAAATCAGATTACAAAAATAAGCAGGGTGAGATGTGTGTGCGACGTCATGACTGGGATGTGTATGGTTGCGTTTGGCTGGAGAAATCACATGACCTCGTTTTACATAGAACACGTTTCCTGTTCAGCCCAGTGTCTCCCAGCGTCTCAGAGCAGAAGGACGTGCGCTCTGCTTGTGTCCAAACAGCTCAGCAAAATTTAATTAAAATTTCTTCACAGAGAAACCTCTACTATTAGCTGTGATCCTTACAATTAGTTAGATTAGAGATTGGAAGTTTTTTAAATATAGTTAGGAAAGAGAATTTAAAGGAGCATCAAACCGCTGTAAAGTCACGGGGGGGAGTGGTGAGGGCCCCCGCGGGCGAACACAGACAAGCTCTATAAAGAATACGGATAAATTCACCAAGACTTAGTGAAAGACATGCAATAGTTTTAAATTATTAACAGTTTTCTATTAAATATTTCCTGGATATGGGCAGCCTGAACTTATAGGATACACATCATTTCTAGTAACTGCAGGTCTCTTTTGTTAATGCAAAACTCCACTTTTATTATCATATAAAATTCAGAATAGGTGTTTTCCATTTTCAATTTTGCCCATTAGACCTTTGTTGAATATCCACCTTGTACTTAAATTAGAATCCAGCAAGTCAGCACAGGTTGATAGGTGCCAAAAATACCTTGTAATATCCGAATAAATTTCAGATACGTGTTTTTTGACTTTGGCGCACCCAGCTTTGTTCATTGAGGCACCTTGCACTTAAATTGAATACTGCAATTTTTTAGTCACCACAGGTGAATTGATAGGTCCCAAAAAAATACCTTTTATTATCCGAATACATTTCAGATACGGTTTTTTCACTTTGGCCAGCCAACTTTGTTGATAGATCTACTTTGCAGTTAAATTTGAATAGAGCAATTTTGTTAGTTCACCACAGGGGAATTGATGGGTTTCCCAAAAAAATACCTTTTATTATCCGAATACATTACAGAAACTGTCTTTTTGCACTTTGCCCATCCAGATTTGTTGATAGAGCCACCTTGCAGTTAAATTTGAATCCAGCAATTGTGTAGTACCACAGGTGAATTGATGGGTCCAAAAAAAAACATTTTATTATCCGAATACATTACAGATACGTGTTTTTTTACTTTGGTGCACTACAGCTTTGTTCATTGAGGCACCTTGCACTTAAATGTGAATACTGCAATTGTTTAGTCACCACGGGTGAATTGATAGATGCCAAAAAATACCTTTTATTATCCGAATACATTTCAGATATGTGTTTTTTCACTTTGGCCAGGCCAGCTTTGTTGATAGATCACTTGCAGTTAAATTTGAATACAGCAATTTTGTATCTCCACAGGTGAATTGATAGGTGCCAAAAATACCTTTTATTATCCGAGTACATTACAGATACGTGTTTTTGCACTTTTGCCCACCCTAGATTTGTTGATAGAGCCCCCTTTGCAGTTAAATTTGAATCCAGCAATTGTGAGTTTACCACGGGTGGAATGATAGTGCCAAAAATACCTTTATTATCCGAATACATTACAGAACGTGTTTTTTTGCACTTTTGCCCATTCCAGATTTGTTGATAGAGCCACCTTGCAGTTAAATTTGAATCCAGCAATTTGTGTATTACCACGGGTGAATTGATAGGTGCCAAAAAATACCTTTTAATCCGAATACATTACAGAACGTTTTTTTGCACTTTTGCCCTTTCCAGATTGTTGATAGAGCCACCTTGCAATTAAATTTGAATCCAGCAATTGTGTAGTTACCACAGTGAATTGATAGGTCCCAAAAAAATATCTTTTATTACCGAATACATTAAGATACGTGTTTTCGACTTTGGTGCACACAGCTTTTTTCATTTGAGGCACCTTGCACTTAAATGTGAATACTGCAATTTTTTAGTCACCACAGGTGAATTGATAGGTGCCAAAAAAATACCTTTTATTATCCGAATACATTTCAGATACGTGTTTTTTCACTTTGGCGCAGGCCAGCTTTGTTGATAGATCTACTTGCAGTTAAATTTGAATACAGCAATTTGTATTCACCACAGGTGAATTAATAGGTCCCAAAAAAATACCTTTTAATTATCCAAAATACTTACAGATACGTGTTTTTGCACTTTGCCCAGCCAGATTTGTTGATAGAGCCACCTTGCAGTTAAATTTTTGAATCCAGCAATTGTGTAGTTACCACAGTGAATTGATAGGTGCCAAAAAATTACCTTTATTTTTATACAATCATTACAATACGTTTTTTTTGCACTTTTGCCCAGCCCCAGATTTGTTGATAGAGCCACCTTCCCAGTTAAATTTGAATCCAGCAATTGTTAGTTACCACAGGTGAATTGATAGGTGCCAAAAAATACCTTTTATTATCGAATACATTTCAGATAGTGTTTTTTCACTTTGGCACAGGCCAGCTTTGTTGACTTGATAGAACTACTTTGCAGTTATATTTAATCCAGCAATTTGTTTTAAATTGAAGGATTTGAGAATAGCTGTGATTTGCGTCTTTAATAAGAGACTTTCCAAAACTCTTTCCATACCTTCTCAAATTTGTATATTTCTGAACATGGAGCGAAATTCAGGTGGTAAGCGAGCAAAGAGGGGGTAGGACATGGAGGTAGAGGAAAGAGAGAAGATGCTCCTTCCAGTGCTGGCGACAACACGCATGCCAGCGGATCGTCAGTTGCAGGACCGTCAGGCCTGTCATCGCTGGGTCCCGGGCCCTGTGAATTTCAGTAGCGAACAGCGTCACCAATCTGTCCTTCAGTGGTTAAATGCAACCTGCATCCAGCAGTCTTACCTCCTCGTCCCCAAGTCACGGCCACAAATGTCGTCATCAGCATCACCAGCCCTCCTCCAACATGAAGCAGCCCAAATGTCAACTCGTGTACCCACCACTGTGGATAATCCATTTTCTGAAAACCCTTTGATGACAAAAAAGCGGTTGGGGTCAAAGGCAAATTAAAAAATCAAGAGGCCAAAGAGGATGATATTCTCTGCTCTGACGCCCAGTTACTGAGCCCTCAGAGGGGGGAGAAGGAAGCCGGTCAATCGGCAAAAAATCCGGCGGTCGCAACGCCTTGCAGTCCCTCTTGCATGTAGCCCGCAGCCCTGGATGCAGAATGTCAGGACGACCAAATCACCTGTGTTGATGATGAAGATGACAACATTGGGGGACCAACGTGGTCTTTTTCAGCAGAATTTGCTTGCGAGTGCTTCATCACTGACGAGGAGGAAGACGATGGGTAGTGTCAGTACGGGTTTCCGCCTCAAAAAGGGAGAGGGCGTCGCAGAAGTCCGCTGATATGATTCCGCCAGCCACGGCAGCGCAAACCCCGCTCCTCGTTTATCGCCGTAAAAAAGGTCCAGGACCTCTCAAGCCTGTGCCTTCTTTGAGCAAGCCTCTGATTCACCCAGCGATGTCAAATGCCGCCTTTGCCGTAAACACATAAGTAGAAAGGGAAGAACCTTAGGTGGTTAACCCCCCACCAACATGTCTAGTCACATGCAGCGAATGCATGAGTTGAAATGGAGGCAACACTTGGCCAAAAAAGGCCAGACCGACGCCGGGCCTCCAACCCCCTGTCACACCCTCTGTCCTCCGCCTTTCCCCCTCCCCCCCCACCAAGCGTTCCTCAGCGGGCCCATGTCTCTCAGAGTCATGATCAGGGATCAGCCTCCTCTTTAAGCCTCCACCGTCGCCCGAGTACCACCAGCACCACCAAGACCCATCTTACCCATTCTCCTTCCGCCAGTTTTTACGACCTGCACGCCGTACAGCGGCCAGTCCAGCAGCCAGCCTTCTGTCTTTCCCGGTTTGGGAGCAGAAGAAACACTTTAACCCAAACCATCCCAAAGCCAAAAGCCTGAATGTCGGCATTGCCAGGGTTTTGGGCCTTGGAAATGTTGCCTTTCCGTCTGGTGGACACAGATGGGTTCCGCCACATCATGTCCCTTGCCTGCCCCCAATACCAGATGCCGAGCAGGCATTTCTTTGCCAAAAAGCCGTCCCTGCCCTGGCCAGCCACGTGTCATCAAAATTTCAAGTGCGTTGTCGCATCTTGGCCGGAAAATTCCATCTGACCCCCCGACACATGGACTATTAAGCACGGCCAAGGCCGTTAATCTCTGTGACAGCTCACTGGGTGAGCGGGTGGATGTCTCTGGGGGTGACGGTGGCTCTCAGGCTCGGCGCACGCTCTTCAAAACCACAGGGGTGGTGCAGGGGTTTTTTCCCCCAAGGTCCTCTGGTGGCATCACGTTTCCCAGAGAAATCAGGGCCCTGTTGAAATTAATCTGTCTTGGAGACCATCCACACACAGGTCAGGAGCACTGGACGGGTCTCCGCAACGAGACCGAGCGCTGGCTGGGTGCCAAAACCTTGTGCCAGGCAAGGTGGTGTGCGATAATGGGCGAAATCTGCTGGCCGCCCTTTGATCGGTAGGCTGGAGCACATCCCTTGGGCCCGGCCCCATGTCATGAACCTTGTCGTCCAGAAATTTCTAAAGACTACCCGGCTGGACTGCCTGCTGAGGAAGGCTCGAAGTCTAAGTTCGCACTTCCGCCGTTCGCACCCTGCTTCGTCCCGCCTGGGTGGGGTTGCAGCGTCAGCTCGGCCTCCCCGTCAAACCCTCTCATTGTTGACGTGGCAACACGCTGGAATTCCACCCTCCACAGCTCCAGCGATTGTGGCAGCAGCGCAATGCCATTACGCAGTACGAAGTGACACATGGCCTGACAAGCAGCGGTGCAGACCTCGGGTTTTTGAGCCACCGAGAGTGGAGGCAGGTGAAAGAGCTCTGCACCATCCTTTCCAGTTTTGAAGAAGCCACCAAAATGGTCAGTGCGGACAATGCCCTTGTCAGCATGAGCATTGTGGTGATCTTAGTTCTGGGAAAATCGTTGGAACCTCTGAAACAACAGGTCCCCCCCAGCGACGGAGGGGGAGACGGACACAGATGCGGACACGGGGCCTTTCCTCCGTCAAATCCCAAAGCCCGACAGTTTCACAATTTCATCGGGCTTCATTAGGCATGGTTCGGGGTCCAGAGCTAGTGCAAGGTGTCGTATCAGCTTTTCAGGGTGCACATCTCAGGCAAGTCAGGGCTGTGTTGAAGCTGTGCCCGAGGCAGCGGGGGAGAAGGAGGGGGTATTCCTAGACACCGAGTTACCGACGTCCCTGCCTTGGAAAGAGGTTGGCGCGAAAAATTTTAAAGGGGGAGGAGGAAGATTAGGAATATGAGTTTGCTAGTTCCCATCGACCCAGAGGCTTGGGAAATCAAGGCTCCATCTCTCACATGAGTCCTTGGATGCTCCATTTCCTGAAACATGATCCTCACATTAAGGCCATCAAAATGAACAACAGTTACTGGGTGGTCACCCTCCTGGATCCCCAATACAAAACCAAAATAAGCACTTTCCTTCCACCCACCCAAATAGAGAGTAAAATGCAGGAAATGGAGACCTTGCTGATTGATCAACTGGAGACATCGTTGCATCTGCTTCACGTTCCCCAAATTCACGGTGGAACAACATCAGCGACGTGACAGCAGTAGAGTGCCAAGTAGGCGTAGCGGCAGCAGCAGCAAGGTGGCAGAAGCCTAATGGGTGACCTCGGCAATCTTTGTTTAAACCCCCCTCACCAACGCATGCAATGCAGGGCACACATACAACAACAAAAGAGATCAGCTTAAGATCCTGGTGCACGACTCTCTGCGTCTCACCACCGATGTTTCTGTAGGTGTTCCGGCCCCAATAGACTTCTGGGGATCCAAAATGGACGACCGGCCCGAGCTGACACGTCACGCCATAGAGGTGTTGTCCTGCCCAGCAGCCAGCGTCATATCTGAGCGGACCTTCAGCACAGCTGGAGGAGCATTACAGGCAAACGCATCCGGCTTTCCACAGATAATGTGGATCATTGGGCTTTCATCAAGATGAATCAGGCATGGATCTCTGATGATGTTGTGGCCCCAATGCCGAGGTCACCAATTAGTTGCCGGTCTACTTCACATTCCTCTTCAAACAGAAATGGTCCCTTGAAAAATGTTTTTAAAATGACATTTCTTACTGCAATTTTTATTCTCTTTTCCCAACAGTTCATTTTGCTGGTTTGCTGTGAGGAACTGTAAAAGACTGCAAGGTTCATGACAACACTGTATTCCATTTACTCACTTATCTTAAGAAATTTTTGCATTGTCATGGTTTTTTAGGTTATGTTGCTGTGAGATACAGCTATAATAAAGGTCCTTTGGAACAGAAATGTGGGTTTAAGTGGCATTTTCTCCCTCACAATTTTTAATAGTGGCTGAGAAGTCATATTTTTAATTTTTTGTGGTCATGTAGCTGTGAGAAACAGCAATAATCATGGTCCTTTGGAACAGAAATGTGGCTTTTAAGTGGCATTTCTCCCTCACAATTTTTAATAGTGGATGAGAAGTCATAATTATAATTTTTTTGTGGTCATGTTTCTGTTAGATAAAGCAATAATCATGGTCCTTTTGAACAGAAATGTGGCTTCAAAATGGCATTCCTCCCTCACAATTTTTAACAGGGCTGAGAAGTCATTTTTTATAATTTTTTGGGTCATGCTGCTTTGAAAAAGCAGCAATACTACAGGTCCTATTATAAAAAAATGTTGTTTTCAAAAAGACATTTGTTCTTCACAATTGTCCAAATGGCTCAAGGGGCATGCTTTGAATTTTGGGGCTTTGCTTTTAAAAGCAGCTATACTACAGGTCCTTTTATAAAAAAAATGTTGTTTCTAACAGACATTTGTTCTTCACAATTGTCCCCAAAATGGCTCAAGGGTCATGCTTTGAATTTTTGGGGGGCATTTTGCTTTGAAATGCAGCTATACTACAGGTCCTAATAAAAAAAAAATGTTGTTTCTAACAGGCATTTATTCTTCACAACTGTCAAGAGTGGCTCAAGGGTGATGGGGCGTCAGAAACAGGAATAGGGAGGACACTGTTAATGGACACATATTGCAAAATGACTTTTTTTGCAAGATCTTTAACATAGCTATAAATCCCGTATTGAGACAACCCATTTAATACAATAAAAAAAGAGAAACAAAGACATGGGGGGATTCCATCCTATTTTAAAAATGTGTTTTCTAGAATTAAACTACTAAAAAACTTGCATGTACAAAATAGCTTGTAAAAAAATTCCTCTGAATTGTACAAGGGGGGTACAGGAAAACTTGAACATATGTAGGTTATTCAGAGACATGAGTATGGAGCACGGACAGAGAACAAAGTACAGAGACAATTTTTTCCAGCACGTTGAGTAAAATGAGAAAAAGAATGCCAAGAAAAAGGGGACCTGGGTGTAACAGAGCGTTAACCACCCGTATTTCCAAGTGAAGCTCAATTGGTCCCACTCATACGGAGGGGGAAGCCTACCCAGGTCTTGACTGTGTACTGAGGAAGGCCCGGAGTTTCTCACACTTCCGCTTCCGCACTCTGCTTCAGCACGACGTTTTCGTTGCTAGTCATCAGGACATTTTAACCTGCGTGTTAATAGATGACGGAAAGCCAGCCTGGGCTCTCAGCGCACCCACTGTAACTCTGGCCCTGGGTCATGCTGTGGCACAGGACAGGTATAGTCCCAAAGTCCCCGTTCAACTAAAAAGGGGGTTGAAAAGACTCCTTTTTCCGGCACTTTTTAAAACTGGGGGGTCAGACAGGTTTTTAAAGGCATACTGCGGTCCAGGACAGATAGTCAATGTCCAGTTCAACTAAAATGGTGGTGGGAAAAACTCCTTTTTCCGGCACTTTTTAATCTGTGGGTCAGACAGGTTTAAGGGTCCCTGCTGCGGTCCAGGACGTTTTTGTCAAAAGTCCAGTTCAACTAAAATGGTGGTTGAAAGACTCCTTTTTCCGGGAATTTTTAATCTGGGGGTCAGACAGTTTAATGGTCATACTGCGGTCCAGGACATTCTAGTCAATGTCCAGTTCAACTAAAATGGTGGTTCAAAGACTACTTTCTCCCGGGACTTTTTAATCTGTGGGTCCCTGCAGGTTTTTAGGGTCATGCTGCGTTCCAGGGCAGGGATATTCCAATGTCCAGTTCAAGTAAAATGATGGTTCAAATAATACTGCCTTCTGGGACTTTTAATTTGTGGGTGATGCAGGTTTTTAAAGGGGCATGCTGTGGAAAAAGACAGGGGTAGTGAAAAGGTGTGTGACTTTTTTCTGTGGCTTTATAGCCTAAGTGTTGTGCCTAAGATGTAAACAGGTATCCATTTGACTGTTGTGGATGTTAATTCCAGCTTCTCCAGCCCTGTTTGGGTGTAAAATGAAGGTATTGTTGCTCTCCCATAGACTTTAATGGTCATCGCTCATAATCGACTGCTCACTATCGAAAAACCTTATCGATGGTGGCCGACTATCGACTATCGCCCGATGTCGATAGCCAAAGTAATCGCTCAACACTAATTATGACTCATCAATTGGAGACTTTTTTAGGTTTAGTGAAACAAGATCTTTCCAAACTTAAGAATAAGGCTAGTAGTCACCCTTTGCTTCATCCCAATTTAACTAGTGATGAAATGATTGCTTTGAGAGAATTATCTGAAAATCCTAATATTATTGTGAGACCAGCTGACAAGGGGGGCGCCATTGTGGTTTTAGACATTGTACAATATATTGCAGAAGCTAGGAGACAGCTTAGTGATTTAAATGTATATCGAGTTCTACAGAGGGATCCTACTAAGATTTGTGGTGAAAAGTTTAAAATAATTGTTGATAAAGCTTTCTCAAAAAATGTGATTGATGGTAAATTGAAGAAGTTTCTGATTATTGAACATCCTGTGGTGCCTATCTTGTATTTATTGCCCAAGATCCACAAACGTTTCGAAAATCCCCCTGGAAGGCCCATTGTTTCCAGTAGAGGTTCTGTTTTAAGTAATGCATCCATTTTTCTGGATAGGGTGTTACGTGGTTTTGTTTTTGAGTCAGAATCATTTATTAGGGATACTTCTGACTTTTTATGTAAATTGAGTCAGGTTAAGATTTCATCACCAGTGATATTGGTATCTTTTGATATTGAGAGTCTATACACCTCTATAGATCATGATGGTGGACTTGAGGCCATATCTAGAGTACTCAGAGATGCTGAATTTACAGATGAAGGGAAGGAATTCATTTTGAAACTGTTGCATTTAATTCTTACCAGCAATTATTTTTTGTTTAATGGAGAATTTTTTTTACAGTTGCGTGGTACGGCAATGGGCACAAACGTGGAGCCCACTTATGCCAATTTGTTTGTTTCCCATTTGGAGAAAGGCTTTGTCTATGTGTCCCACCACTTCAATAAAGTCATGAGGTGGTGGAGATACATCGACGATGTTTTTGTGATTTGGTTGGGTACTGAAGCTGAACTTATTGAATTTCATTCTTTTTTGAATAGTATTTGTCCAAATATTAGGTTTACGATGACCTATTCTTCAAGTAAAATCTCTTTTTTGGATACATCAGTAGTTGTTGATAAATCTGAATTTCATACAGAATTATTTACTAAGAGTACAGATCGTAATACTTTATTACACTTCAGTAGTTGTCATCCTAATGGCATGATTAAATCTATGCCCTATAGTCAAATGTTGAGAATCAAGAGGATTGTTGATATACCTAGTAAATGTGAGGTTGAATTAGATAATGTCAGTAAAAAATTCTTAGATCGTGGTTATCCACGTAATTTGTTGAAGACACACAGGGATCGTGTCAATAAATTAGATCGTTCTACCTTATTTTCTCAAGCTAGATCAAATAAGTGTAAAAGAATACCCTTTGTTTCTACATACAATAGTGTGAGCAATTCCATTTCTAGTGTTTTGCGTAAACATTGGCCTATTTTAAGTAACAGTTTCCATGAGATTCCGGAATTTCAAGTTCCCCCTATTATGTCTTTTAGACGGCCTATGAACCTCAAAGATAGACTGGTAAAAAATGATATTTCATCTATTCCCAGGGTAAAACAAACTTTTTTTGGGATACGTAAAAGTGGGAGTTATCCTTGTTTAAAATGTGTTAATTGTAAATCCATTGAAAAAGGTGAATTTTTTGTTCACCCACTGTCTAAAGAGAAATTCCCTATTAAATCATACTATACCTGTAATTCCAGCTGGGTTGTTTACATTCTTTGGTGTAGTTGTAATCTAATATATGTGGGTGAAACATGTGATTTCAAGACTCGCTTAAACAACCATTATTAGGGGAACAGACCGGGCAATCTGCCACAAAGACCGGGATCGTCGAACAGTATGTTGTTTACCTGGGGGCCGAGTTCGACATTTCGCGGATCGGGTTGACAGATTGCAGGGTGGGGCTGGTGAGAATCCAGCTGTCATGGTGCACATGGCACCAATGACAAAGTTAGAGGTAGGTGGAGCTCCTTAAAAATGATTTCAGGGATTTAGGCCAAAAGCTCAGGCAAGGACCTCCAAAGGTAATATTTTCAAAAAATACCTGTTCCACGGGCCACACCAGAGAGGCAGCGGGGAGATCCCGAGAGGTGAATAAGTGGGTCAAAAATTGGTGTAGAAAAAGGGAAATTTTGGGGTTTTTTGGGGAACTGGGCTCACTTCCCGTCTTGGCTACAGACTCTATGCTAGGGAAAGGGGTGCACCCAAATGGGGGAGGGTGCAGCCGTATTGGGGACAAAATGGCCAGGAAGTTGGAGGAAAATTTAACCTAGGGACTGGGGGGAGGGTAACTACACATATAGCGTGCAAAATAGGGAAGATAGAGAGCTTGGAATTAGGAATAAAACATGAGGTGGAGTTGGAAGAGATGGGTGTAGCAAATAGATAAAAAGATCAGGGAGAAATGAATAACAACTGAAAATATCCTAAATTGCATCTGACCAATCCAGGAGTCTGACCAACAAAATAAATGAACTAGAATTATTAATAGCAGAATGAAAAATATGACATAGTGGGGAGATAACTGAGACATGGCTGGACGAGAGCTACGACTGGGCTTAACTTGCAGGGTTACAGTCTATTTAGAAAGGATCGTAAAGACCGGAAGGGGGGAGGTTGTCTGTCTCTATTAAAATCGCTGTCTGAAGCCAACACTGCGTGAAGAATATAGGTACAGGTAATGAACAGTGGAATCATTATGGGTAAAATACATTGGGGTAATAACAAGTGTTTAGCGATTATTAATGACAAAGTGAAATCGCACGGTATTTACGTTGATCGATTTTTTTAGATCACACGATAATTATATGATTAAAATCTTGCATAATCTATTAATATCGCGCCATTTTCAGCGCTTCCTGTCATTTTGGCGGCCAGAAATCAGCTTACAGAAAAGAGCAGGGTGAGATGGTGTGTGCGACGTCATGACTGGTATGTGTAATGGTGCGATGGCTGGAAAATCACATGACCTCCTTTACATAGAACAGCCTTCCTGTTCATGATCAAGAGTCCTGTCAGCGTCTCATACAGTAGGACATGCGTTCTGCCTCGGTACCAACAGCTCACAAACATCTCAGCGAAAGTTATTTATTATTTTTTCACATAGTCAGCTCTACTTTTTAGCCTGTGATCCTTAGAAGTTAGTTAAGATCCGAGATAAGCAGGATTTTAGGTAGTTAGGCAAGAATTTTTAAAGGAGCATCTACCCTGTAAAGTCCGTGTGGGAGCGCGGAGGGAGGGGGCTGTGTGGTGAACACAGACAAGCTCTAAAAAGGAACTGGAATTGTACAGCCAAAACTTTGTTTAGACATTGCATGTGCCTTACATATAGGTATACAGACTTTCTAGTAACTGCAGGTCTATTTGTTAGTGCAAAACTCCACTTATTTTTCTCAGTATACTTTTCAGATAGGTGTTTCTTTTCAATTTTGCCCCAGTCCAGCTTTGTTGATATAGCCACCTTGCACTTAAATTTGAATACAGCATTTTTAGTCCCACACAGTTATAGGTGCCAAAAAATACCTTTATTCTCTGTATACATTTCAGGACGTTTTTTTTAACACTTTGGCGCAGGCAGCTGTGTTGATAGAGCCCCTTGCAGTTCAAATTTGAATCCAGCAACTTTGTAGTCCACCACAGTTGTACTTGATAGGTGCCAAAAATACCCTTTAAATATCCGATAACAGTTTCAGACAGGTTGTTTTTTTCACTTTTGGTCAGTCAAGCTTGTTGATAGATCTACCTTTGGCCGTTAAATTTGAATACAGCAATTTAGTAATCACAACAGGTGAAATGATAGGTCCAAAAATACTTAATTATCCCGTATACATTTCAGAAGGTGTTATTTTTCACTTTAGGTCAGACAGCTTTGTTTGATAGATCTACTTGCAGTTAACTTTGAATCCAGACAACTTTGTAATCACCACAGGTTGGATAGGTGGCCACAAAATACCTTTTATTCTCAAGTTACCTTTTCAGATACGTTTTTTTCACTTTGGCGCAGGCCCCCCCCCAGCTTGTGTTGATAGATGAACACCTTGCAGTAATATTGAATCCAGCAACTTTGTCAGTCATCCAACAGGTGTACTGATAGTTGCCAAAAATACCTTTTAAAATCCGTATACATTTTCAGATACGTTTTTTATTTTTCACTTTTGTGTCAGTCAAGCTTTGTTGATATATCTAACCTTTGCATTTTAAATTTGAATCCAGCAACTTTGTAAGTCACCACAGGTGTACTGATAGGTGCCAAAAATACCTTTTTTTTTTATATCTGTATACATTTCAGACAGGTGTTTTTATTTCACTTTTGGTCAGTCAAGCTTTGTTGATAGATCTACTTTGCAGTTAAATTTGAATACAGCCATTTTGTAGTCACCACAGTGTACTGATAGGATGCGCAAAATACCTGGTTAATATCCGTATACTTTTCAGACAGGTGTTTTTCACTTTTGGTCATCACGCTTTTGTTATATATCTACTTTACAGTTAAATTTGAATCCAGCAACTTTGGTAGACACCACAAGGTTGAATAGTGGCAAAAAATACCTATTTAATTATCAGTAGTATACATTTCAGATACGTGTTTATTTCACTTTGGCGCAGGCCAGTCTTGTTGATAGAGCCACCTTGCAGTTAAATTTGATTCCAGCAATTTTGTTTTGATTTGAGGGATTTGAGAATAGCTGTGATTTGCAGTCTTTTAATAAGAGACTTTCCAAAACTCTTCCATACCTTCTCAAATTTTTATCTTTCTGAACATGGAGCGAAATTCAGGTGGTAAGCGAGCAAAGAGGGGGGTAGGACATGGAGGTAGAGGTACGAGAGAAGGTGCTCCTTCCAGTGCTGGCGACAACACGCATGCCAGCGGATCGTCAGTTGCAGGACCGTCAGGCCTGTCATCGCTGGGTCAGGGCCCTGTGAATCTCAGTAACGAACAGCGTCGCCAATCTGTTCTTCAGTGGTTAATGCAACCTGCATCCAGCAGTTTTACCTCCTCGTCCTCCCAGTCACGGCCACAAATGTCGTCATCAGCATCATCAGCATCCGTCCAACATGAAGCAGCCCAAATGTCAACTCGTGTACCACCACTGTGGATAATCCATTTTCTGAAGACTCTTTGATGACAAAATGCGATTGGGGTCAGAAGGCATGTTAAAAGATCAAGAGGCCAAAGAGGATGATTTTCTCTGCTCTGACGCCCAGTTACTGATGCCATCAGAGGAGGAGAAGGAAGCGGTCAATCGGCAAAAATCCGGGCGGTCGGCAACCCCTTGAAAGTCCCTCTTGCTTGTAGCCCGCAGCTCCTGGATGCAGAATGTCAGGACGACGAAGTCACCTGTGTTGATGATGATGATGATTACGACATTGCGGATCCAACGTGGTCTTTTCAGCAGAATTTGCTTGCGGCGCTTCATTCATGGAACGAGGAGGAAGACGATGGGGTAGTGTCAGTACGGGTCCCGCCTCAAAAATGGAGAGGGCGGTCGCAGGAGTCCGCCAGCCACGGTCAGCGGAAACCCCGCTCCCAGCTTATCGCCGTCAAAAAGGTCCAGGACCTCTCAAGCCTGGGCCTTCTTTGAGCAAGCCTCTGATTCACCCAGCGATGTCATATGCCGCCTTTGCCGTAAACGCATAAGTAGAGGCAAGAACCTTAGGTGTTTAACCACCACAACATGTCCAGTCACATGCAGCGAATGCATGAGTTGAAATGGAGGCAACACTTGGCCAAAAAAGGCAGACCGACGCCGGGCCTCCAACACTGTCACAACCTCTGTTTTCCGCCTCCTCCTCCTCGCACCCCCAAGCGTTCCTCAGCTGCCCATGTCTCTCAGAGTCATGATCAGGGATCAGCCTCCGCTTCAGCCTCCACCGTCGCCGAGTACACCAGCACCACAGAGACCCATCCTACCCTTCTCCTTCCGCCAGTTTGACGACCTGCACGCCGTTACAGCGGCCAGTCTAGCAGCCAGCCTTCTGTCTTCAGGTTTGGGAGCAGAAGAAAAAACTTTAACCAAACCATCCCAAAGCAAAGCCTGAATGTCGGCATTGCCAGGCTTTTGGCCTTGGAAATGTTGCCTTTCGTCTGGTGGACACAGATGGGTTCCGCCACGTCATGGCCCTCGCCTGCCCCCAAAACCAGATGCCGAGCAGGCATTTCTTTGCCAGAAAAGCCGTCCCTGCCCTGGCCAGCCCCGTGTCCTCTAAAATTTCAAGCGCGTGTCTGCATCTGTGGTAGGAAAAGTCCATCCTGACCACCGAACATGGACTAGTAAGCACGGCCAATGGCGCTATTATCTCTGTGGTACAGCTCAATGGTGAGCTGGGTTGGATGTCTCTGGGGGTGACGGTGGCTCTCTGGGCTCGGCGCACGCTCTTCATAACCGCAGGGATGGTTGCAGGGCTCTTCCACCCAAGGTCTTTGTGCATCACGTGCACAGAGAAACCAGGCCGTGTTGAAATTAATTCTGTCTAGGAAGACCGTCCCCTCACACAGGTCAGGAGCAGTGGCGGCTCTCTGCAACGAGACCGAGCGCTGGCTGGGTGCCAAGAACCTTGTTGCCAGGCAAGGTGGTGTGCGATAACGGGCGAAATCTGGCTAGGCGCCTTAGATCGGTAGGCTGGAGCACATTCCTTGCCTGCACATGGCATGAAACTTGTCGTCAGAAAATTTCTACAAGAGCTAACCGGGTTGGGACTGCCTGCTGAGGAAGGCTCGAAGTCTAAGTCGCACTTCCGCCGTTCGCACCCTGGCTTCGTCTAGCCGGCTGGTTGCAGCGTCAAGTCGGGCCTCCCGTCAACGTCTCATTGTTGACGTCGGGCAACCCGCTGGAATTTCCACCTCACAGGCTCCAGCGCTTGTGGCAGCAGCGCGACCATGCCATTACGCAGTACGAAGTGACACGTGGCCCTAACAGCAGCGGTGCGGACTAGGGGGTGTTGAGCACTGAGAGTGGAGGCAGGTGAAAGAGCTCTGCACCATCCTTGCCAGTTTTGAAGAAGCCACCAAAATTGTCAGTGCGGATGTATGCCCTGTCAGCATGAGCATTGTGGTGATACCTTAGTTCTGGAACGATCGTTGGGACACTATGAAACAACAGTCCCGCAGCGACGGAGGAGGAGACGGGGGACACAGTATGCGGAAACGGGGAGCCTTTCTCTCTGTAGAATCCACAAGGCCCCCTGACAGTTTCTTCATTTTTTTCGGTCTTCATTAGCTGTGTTGGGTATTTTTTTTTTTCAGTTTTATTATCTCCACCCCCCCTTTTATTATTTTTTTTTTTTTTTGTTTTGGGGTCAAGGGCTAGTGCAAGGCAGGCATCAGCTCTCAGGCGTGCATCACTGAGCAAGTCTAGGGCTGTGTTGAAGCCGTGTGCCGGAGGTTGCGGAAGGAGGAGGAGGAGGAGGAGGAGGTATTCCTTAGACACCGACGTTACGACGTCCCTGCCATGGAAAGAGGTTGGCGCGACATTTATGAGGCGGAGGAGGAAGATGAGGGAGATCAGTATGCTAGTGCCCCTCGACCAGAGGCTTGGAAATCAAGGCTCCATCTCTCACATGAGTGCTTGATGCTCCATTTCCTCAAACTTGATCATCGCATTAAGGCCATCAAAATGAACAACAGTACTGGGTGGCCACCCACTGGATCACCGGTACAAACAAAAACTCGGCACTTTCCTCCCATCCCACCCCAATAGGAGTAAAATGCAGAAAATGGAAGCCTTGCTGAGTGATCAACTGGAGACATCTGTTGCGTCTGTTCACATTCTTCAAATGTCACAGTGGAATATCAACATCAGCGAAGTGACAGCAGTAGAGTTGCCATAGTAGCCGTAGCGGCAGCTAGCAGCAGCAGGCAAGGTGGCAGAAGCCTAAATGGGTGACTCTGGCTATCTTTAATTTACCACCTTCACAACGCAAGCCAACAATGCACGGGCACACATCAAAAACACAAAGACCAGATTAAGATCATTGGTGCACGGACTTTTGCGTCTCAACACCGATGTTTTTGTATGGTGTTCGGGACAATAGACTTCTGGGTATCCAAAATGGACGAATGGCCCGAGCTCGCTCGCCACGCCATAGAGGTGTTGTCCTGCCAGCACCCGGTCATATCTGAGCGGCCCTTCAGCACAGCTGGAGGAGTCTTTTACAGACAAACGCATCGGCTTTCCACAGATAATGTGGTTTGTTTGACTTTCATCAAGATGAATCAGGCATGGATCTCTGATATGTTGTGGCCCCAATTGCCGAGGTACCGATTAGTTGGGTCTACTTCACATTCCTCTTCAAACAGAAATGGTCCTCTTTTAAAACTTTTTTTTAAATGATCATTTCTTCTGCAATTTTTATCTCTTTTCCCAAAGTTCTTTGTGGTTTTGCTGTGGGAGACTGTAAAAGACAGCAAGGTTTTCAACCGTATTCCATTTACTCACTTTATCTTTAGAAGTTTTCGCATTGTCAATGGTTTTGAGGTCATGTTGCTGTGAGATACAGCAAAAATCTTTGGGCCTTTGGAAAGAAATGTGGGTTCTAAGTGGGGATTTTCCTCAAATTTTTTAAAAGTGGCTGAGAAGTCATTTTATAATTTTTTGGGTCATGTGCTTTGAACTGCGCAATCTACCCGTTTTATTATAAAGAAATTTGGCATTAACAGAAATTTGGAACAATTGTAAAGTGGCTCTATCTTTGAATTTTTTGGGCATTTTGCTTGAATGCCCCAACTTAAACAGGTCTATTTATAAAAAATGTTGGGTTTTAACAGGAATTGTTTTCACAATTGTCAAGTGGCTCGGGTCATGTTTTAATTTTTGGGGGCATTTTGCTGTGAATGCAGCTATACTACAGGTCCCATTTAAAAAATTTTTGTTTCTAACAGACATTTGTTCTTCACAAATTTTCAAAGTGGCTCAAGGTCATGTTTTTAATTTTTGGGGGCATTTTGCTGTGAAATGCAGCTAACTACAGGTCCTATTTAAAAAAAGTGGTTTCTAACAGACATTTGTTCTTTACAATTTCAAGAGTGGCTCAAGGGTGATGGGTGTGTCAGAAAACAGGAATAGGTAGGACATGTTAATGGACACATATTGCAAAATGACTTGTTTTTGCAAGATCTTTAAACATAGTAGCAATCACTGTATTTAGACAACCCCTTTAATAAATTAAAAAAGAAAAAAAAGAATTTGGGGGGATTCCATCCTATTTAAAAATGTGTTTTCTAGAATTAAACTACTAAAAAATTGCATGTACAAAATAGTGTATGCATATATTACTCTGATTTGTACATGGGAGGTACAGGATGGATTGAACAGATGTAGGTTATCAGGACAGGTCTAGTCTAGGTCCTGTTCTACTAAATATGGGGTCAAAGACTCCTTTTCCAAGCCTTTTTTCAATCCGTGGGGTCAGACAGGTTTAATGGTCATACTGCGGTACAGGTCAGGTATAGTCAATGTCCATTCAACTAAATGGAGGTTCAAAGGACTCTTTTCGGCACTTATAAAATGGAGGTCAGAAGGGTTTAATGGTCATACTGTGGTACAGAAAAGGTATAGTACATGTCAGTTCAACTAAATTGGTGGTTCAAAGACTTCTTTTCCCAGCACTTTTTTAATCTGTGGAGTCAGGAACAGGTTGTTTGGTCATACTGTTGTACGAACAGGTATAGTCAATGTCCAGTTCAACTTAAATGGTGGATCAAAGAACTCCTTTTCCCTGCACTTTTTAATCTGTGTGGTCTGAAAGGTTTAATGGTTTTATAATGCGGTACAGGACAGATTTAGTTAATGTCCAGTTCAAACAAAGGATTGGTGGTTAAATTGACTCCTATTTCCGGCAATTTTTAAATCTGTTGGGTCATGAGGTTTGGGGCTCATGCTGTGGCTCAGACAGATATATTCAATGGTCCAGTTCAACTAAAATGGGGGTCCAAAGACTCCTTTTCCTGCCCTTTTAATCTGTGGGTCAGACAGGTTTTTATGGTCATACTTACGGTACAGACAGATATATTTAATGTCATGTTCAACAAAAATGGTGGTTATAAGGACTCCTATTCCGGGCACTTTTTAAATATGTGGGTCATGCAGGTTTGGGGCTCATGCTGTGGACAGGACAGGTATAGTCAATGTACAGTTCACAAAAATGGTGGTTAAAAGAACTCCTTTTTCCAACAACCTTTTTTAATCTGGGGGTATTGTATGGTTTGGGGCTCTTGCTGTGGCCCTGGACTGGTATAGTCAATGTCCAGTTCAACTATAAATGGTGGTTCAAAGACTACTTTTCCGGCACTTTTTAAATTGGGGGTCATGGCAGGTTTGGGGTCATGCTGTGGCCAGGGGGGGGGGGGATCACCCCCCCCCCTGGTATGTCAATGGTCCAGTTCACTAAAATGGTGGTTCAATGTCTCCTTTTTCGGCACTTTTTATCTGGGGTCAGAAGGTTTTAATGGTACATACCTGCGTCGGACAGGCATAGTCAATGTACTGTTTAAATCTAAATATGGTGGTTCAATGACTCCTTTTTAGGCACTTTTTATCTGGAGGGTCAGATAGGTTTAAGGGTCATGCTGCGTTCCAGGACTGGGTTAGTCAATGTTCAGTTCTAGTAAAAATGATGGTTCAAAATTTACTGCTTCTGGCACTTTTTTATTTGTGGGTCATGCAGGTTTAAGAGTCATGCTGTGGTACAAGACAGGGATAGTGAATGGTCTGTGACCTTTTTTCCTGTGGCTTTATAACATAAGTGTGTTGCTAAGATGTAGCACGTATCATTTGACCTGTTGTGGATGTTAATTACAGCATCTCTGCCCTGTTTCGGTGTAAGAATGAAGGTGTTGTTCCTCCCCTCCCTTAGACTTTAATGATCATCGGAGATAATCTATTATCGACTATCGGAAATCGTCTTGATAATTGCCGATATCGAATATCGACCTGATGGCGATAGTAGACGTAATCGCTCATCACTACTGTCTACTAATATCCCCAGGTCTTTTTCAGCTATTGTTTTAACCAACATCATACTATTTAGTACATTATTGTACTTTTTGTTTCCTGGCCCAAGTGTATGACATTACATTTATCCACATAAAAATTCATATGCCATATCTCCACCCAAGCTGCCAACTTCCCTAAAGCCCACTGTAATATTATGTTATACTCCTATATGTTGATTACCTTACAGAGCTTTGTATTATTGGCAATTACTGCAATATTTTTTTTTTTTTTTTTTTGTGCATTATATTGAAAGAAATGACTAAATACTGACCCTGTAGTAGTCCACACAAAAAAAAAACCCATAGCATCTGTGTGTCAGTTATTCCATTATTCCACCCTTCCTGTTTCTGTCACAAAACCAACTGTGAACCTATTTATACATACAGCGGGTAAAATAAGTATCGAATACATTACCAGTTTACTAAGTAAATATATTTCTAAAGGTTCTATTGACATGAAGGGCCACATGTATGAAAACTGACTAGGTTTAAAACTCACCTTGTAGCCCATAGCAACCAATCAGAGCGCCCCTTTCATTTTCACTATTGTGCCTTGGTATATGAGAGGGGCGCTCTGATTGGTTGCTAATGTCAACAAAGTGAGTTTTAGACGTAGGACAGTTTTTTAGCATGATGGCCGAAATTCTTACCATGATCGTTGGTAACAAACAAGCAATGAAATCAAACCAAAGGTGTCCATAAATTAAGTTATGTGTAATAATGAGGAATGACACAGGGAAAAGTATTGAACATGCTTACGGAAATTTTGGTGATGAGAGCTTCAAGATGCCTCCTGTGTGGAAAAAACTAATCGCATACATTGCTCTGGTGGGATTTTGATCACATTCTTTTTTTTTTCCCCCACACAATGCTTTCATATCTGAAGGTCAGTGGGCTCATTCTATGAAACTCTGAGCTTAATTCCTTCCCATAGATTTTCTATTGGATTCAGGTCAGGTGATTGGCTGGGCCATTCTAGCAGCTTTATTTTCTTTCTCTAAAGCCAATTAAGAATTTCCTTGACTGTATGTTTGGGATCATAGTCTTGCTTATGTGTCCACCCTCGTTTCATCGCCATCACTCTGGTAGATGGCAGCACATTTTTATCAAGAATCTCTTGGTACATTTGTCCATTCATTCTTCCTTCAATTATGAAGTTTACCAGTGCCGGAACCTGAAAATCAGCCCAACGCCAAGATGTTTCCATCTCCAAACTTCACTGTTGGTATGGTGTTTTGGGGTGATATGCAGTGCATTTTGGCCTCCAAACATGGTGTGTACTATTGCATCCAAAAAATTCAATTTTGGTCTCATCTGACCAGACCATATTCTCCCAGTATATCACGGGCTTGTCTAAATGTTTTTGAGAAAACTTTAAACATGCTTTTTAGTTAACAATTTAGTGATGATCGGACATACAGGCTATGGAGCAGGGGCGTTACTACCGGGGTAGCAGACATAGCAGCTGCCATGGGGCCCAGGCTCTTAGGGGGCCTGGGCCCCGGGGCAGCTGCTAAAATGTCTGCTACCCAGGTAGGTCGGCTCCTGCAGGGCGAAGTTGTGGGGCCCGGCGCATCCTGCCTCTGAACACCCAGCCCCCTGGCCCGGCGTTCAGACGCAGGACTGCCCAGTGCTAGCAGAGAGGAACCGTCTGCGCTCTGCTCTGCTAATCTGCCTCAAGGTCATACCCTGCAGGCGCCGGCCCCATTTGCTGGAAAATGGGCAGTGCGATACTCATATCATCGGCCCCCGCGCCGAGCACAGCTACCCGGGAGCGAGCTTGCGGGGGGATGTGAGACAGGTGAGTAAATTATTATTTTTTTAACATTAATGAAGCCTCCCTGTCTCTAGGGGGCCCCGATAACCTGCCCTAAGCCCCAGGCTTTCTTGTATGAGCCCCTATAACCTGCCTTAAGTCCCCTGCCTGCCTGTATGGGGCTCCTAAAAACCGCCCCTAACCCCCCTGCCTGCCTAAGGGGAACCAAAAAACCTGCCCTAAGCACTGCCTGCCTGTATGGAGCCCCTATAGATCACCATATACCTTGTCTGCCTGTATGGATCCCCAATAGCCTACCTTAAAACCCCTGTCGCTGTTTGTTCCCTTGCCAAACCCATGCCCTCCCTTTTCCTGTATGGGCCCCTTTTAAGCTACCTAAGCCCTGCCTGCCTAATTATGGCCCCTAAAGCTACCTAAACCCCTGTCTGCTTCCTTATGGCCCTATAGCTACCTAAACCCCCCCTGCCTAAATGGACCATATGCCTGAAGGGGCAGGGGTGGGGTGCTGGAAAAGTGAGGATTCTAATAATTGTGTTAAATTGCATGGACAATGGCCGGGAGAAGTCACATGGGGTCTGATCGCTGCAGAACAAAAGGAAAGTTAACGACTTGCAAGAAAAAATCACTGTGGTCCTAAGATGGCCCTGTAATCACTTTATTTTTGCAAAACCCCGTGTACACGGGTATCTAAAATTTTGGTGATGTTTGGGGGTAATATAAATTGAAAGGCCTGTGTACACGGGTTCTACCACTGTATGGTGACGTATGGGGGAAATATACAGTCTTAGAGTGGTCACGATACTACAATTATTTGGTAACTGTATGGGGGTAAAAAACAGTTAAGAGCCCGGTCCTGGAAACTCCATTTTGTCACTTTTGGCGGGGTTTTCATTGGTATTTGTAGATGATCAGTAATGAATGGCGGTATTATTCAGTCACTTTTTGGTAATTTTTTGGTCGTTTTGGATAAATCAGGTCCAATGTAGTAGCATTATTGGTTTTGTTGGTCTTTGGGATAATCAATTTTTATAGTAGCAGATGATGGTGATGTTTTGGTGAGGTATTTGCCATTGTATTTTCTGTAAAATTTTGTCCCATAAAAAGTTTTTGGTTGGGGGGGAGGGAAGGGGAGGGTTTGGGGGGCCCCCTCCAAAAGGGGGGCCCCGGGGTTTACTGTTTCGCCCATTCTATGAAGGTAGGCATTTTCTTATTTTTTCTTCCGGATTTTTGTAGCTTCCACGAGTGGGGCCTTTTGGGCCTTGGAAACTTTCTGATAATTAATTTTATTCTCGTCCAAAAAATTTCCGGGGGACCATGTATGACCCTTTTAGGTGAAATGATTTTCTTTCCACTTCTGGATTATGGCCCTAACAGTGCTCACTGGAACGTAAGTAGTTTAGAAATTCTTCTGTAACCAATTCCATCAATTTGTATTGCAACAACAAGTTTCTGAAGGTCTTGAGACAGCTCATTGGTTTTACCCATCAAGAGATGCTGCTTGTGTGGCACCCTAGTAATGAGACACCATTTTATCAGTTGAACCAGCTTATATTATTTTTCAGCTGGTGTCATACTTTCTCTTTTTTGCACCCTCTTTTTCATGTTTCAATAAATTTTCCCCGTGTAATTTCCATTTTTACACATATTTAGGACATTTTTGGGTTTGATTTCTTTTCCTGTGTGGTTTGGGTGGGGTTGTTATGACCAACTGGTGAGATTTCTGTTTTAAAACACCTGAGGCAACAGTAGTAGAGGGCTCGCCATTTTCGGGTGCTTTCAGCCCAAAAACTGTTGCCACTCTGTTCTCTAGATGTATTATCAGGCACACTCCAAAATTAGGTGCATTTTGCAGAGCCCACAGCATTGTAATGTGTCCAAGATGTGGGGACGTTCTAGGGGTGTGTTGCCCACAAAAAGTTGTGTCCGTTTTTGGCCAAAGCCGAACACCCTGGACAGGAGATCCTCAGGCCCACCTTTTGGGGCCCGAAGGCAGTTCTCGCGGGGGTTTTCCCAAATGCAGGACACAGGTGACGGGGATAAAAGATGTACTGTTTAATGGAAGCACAGTCCCCGGGTATAACAAACACACGGAATAGTGATGGGGCAGCGACAGGATACAGCAGTATAAGGGCGCTGGCAGGAGGTTAGCACACTTCAGACAGAAGCTTGCAGGACCTCTGGAAACCAGGGGGGTTAACAAAAGGGAGAAAATTAGCAGCAAGGGGCTGGTCTAGGGAAACACCCAACGAACTGCCCAGAGTCCCCAAGGAGGAAGTTCCCTTTTGAAGGGAAAAGGGTAGGGGGCAGGGCAGGAAGCAGGAGCATGTGTGCTAAATGTCCGCAGGCTGGCACGCGCGCACCCTATGGGGTGCCACAACGCTGGGAAGCCCCGTGGACGGACACGCGTGGAAGCAGGGCCAGGGAGTAACGCTGAGCAGAAGCAGGTGTAGAACAAACTGACACTGCCGCTGTAAGCCCCGCACAGGGAGCCACAGCGAACCCAGACACAGAGGCACGGACACAACCGCGGTCCAAGACACGGACCGCGGCGCGATCCGTGACAGTATGATTCTACACATTTATGATTGAAGAACGGCAAAATTAGGTGCATTACTGCTGGAACAGCAAGATCAAGTTAAAGATGCTCTACCTGAGCCTGAGTTGTCATAGTGGAACTACAATGCACCAATTGTATGACCTGCAGTAGAACAGGTTCATACAGTGAGAGCCTTCTACGCTCCTTTAAAGCTATGTAGAACTGGCATCTGTGTGCCTAGACCAGGGGTGTCAAACTCGTTTTCACCGGGGGCCACATCAGCCTCACGACGTACCTTAAAGGGCCTTAAAGGGCCGACATAATTTTAGAACTACTTGTAGGTAGATAAGTGGGTATAAAGCCCCCTGTAGATGACAGTTATATCTGCCCATGTAGGTAGATAGGTATCTTTGCCCCCTGTATCCAGGTAGTAATATGCCCTCTGCAGCCAGGTAATATGCCCCATATAGAAAGGGAGATGCCCCACATAGCCCCCCTGTAGCCAGGGAGATGCCCCACATAGCCCCCCTGTAGCCAGGGAGATGCACCACATAGTCCCCAGTAGCCAGGTACATGCCCCACATAGTCCCCTGTAGAATGATAGATGCCCCATATAGCCCCCCAGTAGCCAGGCAGATGCCCCATAGCCCCCCAGTAGCCAGGCAGATGCCCCTATAGTCCCCAGTAGCCGGGGCAGATGCCCATAATCCCCCATTAGCCAGGCAGATGCCCCATAATCCCCCATTAGCCAGGGAGATGCCCCATAATCCCTCATTAGCCGGAGATGCCCCCATAATACCCAGTACCAGGCAATGCCCCCATATCCCCTAGCCAGGCAGATGCCCACATAATCCCCCAGTAGCCAGGCAGATGCCCCCATAGTCCCCAGTAGCCAGGCAGATGCCCCCATAGCCTCCCAGTAGCCAGGCAAATGCCCCCCCATAGCCCTCCAGTAGCCAGGCAGATGCCCCCCCATAGCCCTCCAGTAGCCAGGCAGATGCCCCATAGTCCCTCCAGTAGCCAGGCAGATGCCCCCATAGTCCCCAGTAGCCAGGCAGATGCCCTCCATAGTCCCCCAGTAGCCAGGCAGATGCCCCATAGTCCCCCAGTAGCCAGGCAGATGCCCCCATAGCCCCCAAAGTAGCGGGCAGATGCCCCCCATAGTCCCCAGTAGCCAGGCAGATGCCCCCCATAGTCCCCAGTAGCCAGGCAGATGCCCCCCCATAGTCCCCAGTAGCCAGGCAGATGCCCCCCCTATAGCCCCCCAGTAGCCAGGCAGATGCCCAATAGTCCCCCAGTAGCCAGGCAGATGCCCCCATAGTCCCCCAGTAGCCAGGCAGATGCCCCCATAGCCCCCCCAGTAGCCAGGAAGATGCCCCCATAGCCCCCCCCAGTAGCCAGGCAGATGCCCCCATAGCCCCCCCAGTAGCCAGGAAGATGCCCCCATAGCCCCCCCAGTAGCCAGGCAGATGCCACCATAGCCCCCACAGTAGCCAGGCGGATGCCCCCATAGTACACCCTGTAGCCAGGAAGATGCCCCCATAGCCCCCCCAGTAGCCAGGAAGATGCCCCCATAGCCCCCCAGTAGCCAGGAAGATGACCCCATAGCCCCCCAGTAGCCAGGAAGATGCCCCTATAGCTCCCCCAGTAGCCGGGAAAGATGCCCCCATAGCCCCCCAGTAGCCAGAAAGATGCCCTATAGCCCCCCCAGTAGCCAGGAAGATGCCCCCATAGCCCCCCCAGTACCCAGGAAGATGCCCCCATAGCCCCCCCAGTAGCCAGGCAGATGCCACCTAATGATTATAAAATTAAAAAAAGCTACTTACCTCGTGTCCGTGCAGCGTGGTCCGGTCCGCTTCGGAAGCTGTGTACGGTGTAAGCGGCGTGACGTCACGCTGCTTATGCCCGCACGCAGCTCCCAGAGGTCTCCTCGGCGGCAGAGGCTGCCGCCGAGGAGACCCAGTGTCACAGGGGGTGTGAGCAAAGCGGCATGTCACGCCCCCTGCGACGCCGTATGTACAGCGCTCACCGAGCGTTCACATACAAAGGAGAAGGTGGGAGGGAAACAATCCCTCCTGCCTTCTCCCTGTACTAGCTGACTGACTCCGCACGTGTGGTAAAACAGCGTCGAGTCAGGGAGATCGCGGCGGGCTGGAAAACACAAGGCCGCAGGCCGGATGTGGCCCGCGGGCCTTGTGTTTGACACCTGTGGCCTAGATCATACATGTCGCCCCTGGTGACTACTCTGGTGTCTGCAGCCTGAGAATCTGACCAGAAAAGTTTATACTCCCTTGCAGGGTTTAAGGATAAGGAACAGGAAGCTTCCTAAGACTTCACACTTGATTTCAGCAAGCACCAAACTCATATAAGTTCAAAGATTTGTTTTCCAGTGAGAATAACGCCATCAATCTTTCATGAAACAAGGGTTTCATGAAAGATTCAGAGTCAAAAGGGAAGACCCAAATTATTGTCTTAAAAACAACTAGAAATTCCCATCTAAATATACTATTAGTATTATACTCTAATTGCTAACACATGCAACCATATCAACCATAAAAGTTGTAGGGTTCTACTGTACCCCTTAATGTATCTTATTTTTTACAAATAGATGTAGAAATTACATAGTGAAAACACATGACATGTTCCATCAGATGCTGTGTTTTAGAGATATAGAGGCACATGTATGAACTTCGGCATGTCGAAGCAGATGTTTTTGCATCTTTTCAAGTGTAAACTGTGTCTAATGTATGCCATTGGCCGAAGTGCTCATAAATGCTGTGTAAATTTCGACACCTCCAGCTCAGACAGACCACATTGAAATAGGTCTGCCTGTCGGAGCTGTAATGCGTCTCGCTTTGCCGACCCGCATTCATACATGCGTAGAAGTTTTAGAATGTGGTGTGTCCCGCCCCAGAACGCCCACAGAATGTCCCTTCATGTTAGGCGCATAACAAAGAGGCAAAGCTTTCGCAGAATGTGCCTTACACATAGGGTAGGTGCGTCCGACAGCGAAACTGGCACCGTGAGGCACATTATACACCGGAAAAGAAGTGAAAATCCCGATCATATGTGTCCCCCATAATACCTACTAAGAATACTGAATCATGGGTACAATTGGTGACCATATGACCCACAAAAGTAACAGGCTTATACTGTACCCACTTTATGATCTTATTTTATACAATTAGATGTAGAAATTACAGAATCTTAATCTGTCTTATAGAGGTAATATGCTCTCTAAGAGCATTGTTTCATGAGTACAGCATTGCCATTAGGTGATCTGTGGGATGGTGGAACAGCCTCGTTGTGTTTATTCTGCAGTTTGGCCACAAGATGCCACTGTTTTGAGAGTCTAACCTATGTGTAAAGTATCATGAGGCATGTAATTCGTGTGTCATGTGACTGAGAGACTGTGAAGCAGCAGCAATTTTAGAGAGTGAAGTTTGGAACTGAAAGATCGCACAAAGGACACACATCAAGCATGTTTTTCATCCAGTTTGCCTGTTCTCATGGAGTCACTTGTTGTGGCTTGGTCCTGCTGGGAGAGGAGAGAACTGCTTTCTGTGTTGTTGCTGTGGGTGAGAAAGGCATGGAGACGGAATGGAGGTTGTTCTAAGATCCAGTAGCAGAGATGAGTGACCTCCATCTTAGATTACGGACTCAGCGAGAGGGGAACCCTCATCCAGGAGCTGTGACTGTGTGCAATTCCAAGGTAGACCCGGGTCGGTAGCATGCACTCCAAAATACTTGGAACTATTACCTGTCCTGTAGTTAGTTTAGTTAGGGCCAGAGTTGGTGTCAGGCCATAAGTAATTACATGAACAGTTCTTGTTTGGGACATTGAAGAATGCTTGACATCGGTGTTGTTAGTTCTGCAACACGTTCACCTGGCCTCAAAATGATACCAATAACCAACTGCATTTCAAACAACAAACCCTTACTCTGGTCCACAGATGGAAAAATCCAAAAAAGTTATTGGTCACAGAAAATGGTGGTCAAATTTTTTTTTAATTTTTTTAAAAGTAATAAAACATAAAAAAAAACTAAACAAATTTGGTATAATTGGAATTGTACAGATCTAGATCTGCAAAGTATAGCATGTCATTTATACCAAATAGTGAACTACATAAAAATTACACCCCCATAAAAATGCCATAATTGCATTTTTGTTTCACATTTCACCCTACCAATTTTTTTTTTTATTATATATATTTGGTATATTATATGGTGTAGTCATAGGAACTATTAAAAGGTACATCTTTTCCTGCACAAACAAGTTCCATACTTATATGTAGATGAAAAAAATTAAAAAAATGTTATTGCTCTTTCAAGACCGGGAGGAAAAATCGCTGCTTGTTAAGGGGTTAAAGAATAATAAATACTTTTTACATATCCACTATACTTTGCTTTGCTTCATGCAGAGAGCTTTACTTTATACCCTTATGCACAGAGGACGATGGGAAGAGTATTTGTGAATAACTTTCCACTGGGATTTAAAACTGGCTGCAATGAGGGGGGCGGGTGTGTAATCTTAGTCCTCAAGATGCTCTTGGCCTCCAAGCAATCAGCATAATTAATAGTAATTGACTACATGGAGAAGAAAGCAGCTAGTGTCAGGCTTTCAACATCTGTCAAACACCCCTTTCACTGCCCTCTGCCTAATTTTCTTTACTTCTGAAAATATGTTTGATAAGCAAATAAGTGTGTGGAGAGTTTAATAATTAAAAGCCTTGGTTTTTACATCACAATTTTTTAAATCTGCTATTCACATGTGCATCTAAAAATAAGTAGCATAGTTAAATATGAAAATAGTTGACATTTATTGTCAAAGTGCATGTAATTATGTTAATTTCAGTAACAGCAGTACAATAGCAATTATATCGTTTTCATTATATTTTCTTGTGTACTGACCTTTACAGCTTCAGAGATCAAGGTTATCACTCTGAAAAGGCAAAGTAGATGCATTCAATATATGCCAACTCACATTTCAGAAGCATTCAGTTTAACAAACATTAATAAATTTGATGGGTTACATAACATATCTACTTATTTATTTACTTCTGAAGTGATCTTTTCGAACGTCAAGCCAAATAATTCGTAACTTCGTTACTTTCTCCCATTTTGATGACTAATAAAGGCAAACTTTATATACAATTTTAAAGGGTCTCTTTTTATTTAATATGAGAGGCGCAGTTTCCAGGAACCCAAATGAAAGCAAACTTTGTCTGGAAGAAGTTGCCTGAGGCTAAAATGTAGTATTACATGATGGTCATTAAAATTATACAGCATGTGGAAAGGGTTGTCCAGATGAATAAACTTCTTTAATGTTTAAGAAAAAAATAAAATATGGTGAATACGATAATAAAAAAAGGTAAACTCAAAAGTAAAAAGACTGTGCCTCATTATCTACACATTTGAGAATGCAGTATGATTAAAATTTTCCTCTTATAAGGGAAAACATATCCAGTTGGATGTTTTAGCTGTATGTTGTTTCTTTTGGATGCTTTGATCTATTTTATGGCGGAAAATGTTTTATATGTACAGTTTTATGTATTTTATCCAGCAGATAAATTGTGCACTGTTGTGAAATAGAGCCCAAATGAGACTACGTCTGGTCTACGAGGCCCTGTGGCTTCACCATTTTTCACAGTATCCCAATGAACACATACAACAGAGACATGATGTTAATGGGGACTTAGGGCAACATCTCCCAATACAAATTTGCCATAGTTTCTGTGTATTTTGCACCCAAAAAACTTGTGTCGCTATATTCTTGATCTAAATGAACTGTAATATACCAAAATTAGGCACATTATATGCCGGGCACGACACATTGCAATGTGCCTAAAAAGACGCATTAAATATAGTAGCAATGATATGTTATGTGCCTCCGTAACACAATGCACCTATTGAGGTGCAATACATACACTAGCAATGATACGCTATATGCCTCGATTGTGCCCTTTTAGGCGCATTAAGTTTATTATGCCAGGTATACCAGATGCCAGATTTTTGAAGGATTGGACTTTCAGGTGCACTTTACACTGATTAAATGCGCCTGAAAACTGCCGCTGCGTCACCATTTTTCGGACATGTTGCCCTTAGTGTGTATTTGTAAATACACCAGATTTGTTGGCATAAAATAAAGTATCAAAAAAGACACCCAGCAGCTATAGAAAAAGATGAGATATATATGATAAATCAGTTTCATATGTATAAACATCTTTCTGGACATCTAAAAACATCCCCTAATGATGGAAAAAGTTGCAAAAATTTGTTACACAATGTACATTCTTTATTTTCTTTTCATTGTTTTATATAAAACTTTGAATTCTAGAGTATGATAAGGCTTTGATAATGTGACTGAATGTGAAAAAATTGTATATATGTAGTATAATAAAATTATCATTTTTACCAGGTACTGCTGACTAGCTATAATATGTGTCTTATGCCCACAAACCTCAATGAACTGAAGCCCAGCTATAAAAAAGATTGGGCAAAATTCTTCCAGAACGATGTGAGGAACTGATAAAGTTGTGCAGAAAACGATTACTTTAAGTTGTTGCTGCCAAAGGTGGTTCTAGAAGCTATTGTTTGTTGGGATATGTTTTTCATTTTGGCTTCATTTATGTTAAATAAAGAATGACATGGTGTCATTTATCTAGAACTAAGATATAATAAACAGATATTTAATTTAATATTATGGCCTTTTTGTCATATCATGCTATGTAAAACCATATAATTCAATAAGGATGTAATTTCTTTTTCTCTGGCTAAAAATGTGTGACATATAGCCCAAACATAAAGAACTGTATGCCTTATAGTTGCATACCGCACAGAATAAGGGTATGTTCACACAGCGTATCGTGGCATGCGCTGCAATATGCCCATGATGTACGCCCCGCAAATATGGAAATCATAGCTCTCAATGAGTGCTATGATTTCCAGACGTATTCCCTGGCGCGCCCTAAGAAAGAAATGACGCGTCACTTCTTGCCACTGCTTATGTGTCGGGGAAAGAGAGTGTGGATGGGGGCTGGGCAAGAGCACTTTAGAAGGCCAGCACATACTTCTAAAACATCAGGTATATGAACGCCGTGTGAACATACCCAAAGGGTATGTTCACACGGCTAATTTCGGCGCGCATTTCACGTCGTATTTGCACTCTAATACGAGCGAGATGTGCGCCGATATTACAGTAATCCACAGTTCTCGTAAAGAACTATGGATTACGCCTCCACTGCCCCATCAATTATGCCATGTAAACATTGCCTAACTCCCATTAGTAGAGCACCATCAGGTATTAAAAGCATAGCCACCTTTACAGCAAAAATAAAAAGATAGGAATGCTTACACATACCACCCAAATGTATCTTAAAAGGATACTTTTTTTTATTATACATAGAGACCATAATAGTCAAGCAACAATTTAGTGTATCTAATAGTCTGAAAATGTGAAGGATACAGAAGTATTTATAGTTAAAGGGAACCTGTCAGGTGGTTTATATTGCCCTATCTGACCACAGGGTGTGACAGAGAGAGAGAAAGTGAGCGCTGTGATAGATAGGGTTATATGATTTGGAGAAGGATTACTGAGTAAAAGACAGTGAAAACACTGAACAGATTCCCTAAGACAGTGAAAATCCTGCCTAGCCTGCCTGCATACAGTGACTGACAGCTTTCCTTGCATCCCTACAGAGCAAACTGTGTGGGTGGGGTAAGGAGTCATTTCAGTTTCAGTTTTTTTCTGCTTTTGACTCGGAAATCCTGCTCCAAATCATATAATTCTATATACCACAGAACTTAGATTCTCTTCCTCCATTACATTCTGCTCTACAGTAACAAGGATTCAGAATATGCTTAAAGCAAGGGGCTACTGATTGCTAATGAAGACACATTTACTTCTAGTTATGTCTGACTTTGCTATAATGCTTTATCTTTAGTTTTGAATATTAAAAAATTGAATTAAGTGCATTATCATTTTAGAGTCTAGGACCAGGTAAGTTCCATCACTCCACTAGAATCATGTTTTCACAGTGGCTTTCATACTACAGAGGAAAACCATTTTGGTGCTATGGGACCAATGCAGAGGAAGCATTTTCCGGGTGTTTCACTGTTAGGAAACAAGAATATCAATAATTCACTTGAGTTATGAAAATGTGATGGGTGCCGAAAAGCTTCTTGTCTGCTTAGTAGTGTAATGGTCAGAACCAGAAAGGGGCAAAATATTTATCATTGTCATGTGGCCCCAGCTACAGCCAGATCTAGATCATATTGGTGCTTTTCTTAAACCAAAGTAAGAAAATAGATGTAAAGTAAAACAAATAATATAGACAAGTAATAAGAAAATACACAACTGCATTATTTTTGTTCTGCACAGCACTTCAAAGATGAAAAGCCCAATTAAAAAAAGGGCTGTACATACAAAATTTAAACCCTGTTACTATTTTAAAAATTCCCCCGGCTTTCACTTTTTGTTCAAAATCCATTTGGGTTCCTTTAATTTTAAAACCCCTTAGTCCAAAAACAGAAAGGGAAAATTTTTTTTGGGACCAAAAACTTTCTGTCGGTAAGGGTTAGCCCAATGGGGGTTTTTCATTTAAAATTTTTTGGGAGGGGGCCCACACATTTTGCCTCAGAAAAAGGCCCCAAGGGCCCCTCTGTTTCCCGGGGGCGGGTTTAGAGGGGAAAGCCCGGGGGTCAAAAGGGATATGCCCTTTGATTCGCAGGACTTTCACAGTTTTTATGGAGCAGTGCCCACTGGGGGCCCCCCTTTATTTCCCGGGATTTCACCTGGTTTAAAAACCCGTTGGTAGGGGCCTTTGTCCTTTTGTACCCAGGTTTTTTCGGGGCCCCTAAAAGTTGGGCGTAGGCAGCCCCAATTTATGTCCAAAATTTATCACGCGCCTATGCCCCGCCCGGGCCCTGGGTCGAGGAATCAGGGGAAAAGGGAAGAGGGTGATTTTTAAAATTTTTTTTTTTTTTTTTCTAGGGGGTAATAAGGGGCCCCACCTACCCCCTAAACCCGGGGCCCAACAACCTAAATTTCAATTGGGGCCCACCCAACCAAACCCACATCGGGGGCCCCCCTCACCCCACCTACCCGCCTACCTAAAATGGGGGCCCCTCTAACCCCCCTACCCAAAAAAGGGGGCCCCAAATATCCCCTAAAATTGGGATCCCAAAATTGAACTTGGGCCCAAATTTCCCCCTTTTCCCCACAGGGCCCACCTAACTGGGGGGGCCCCCTTTCACCTACCTAAATGGGGGGCCCACCTACCCCTACCCCCACGGTACCCAGGGGCCAAAAAGGGGAAAACTTTAGGGGGGTACGGAGGGGACTGGTCCCCCCCACTTTTTTCTAGGTGGGGGACGATCCCCGCTCACTTTTTAGACACTTCAATAAAAAAATAATTGATATGAAAGCATGAGAATAAGGTAAGTGGGGAGAGAAGAGCACAGAGGCATCTTGGGGGGGGGGGGGCAAAGTAAGTAGCAGCCTCAAGTGTCAGTGCAGAGGGAGAGCAGCATTGATTGGTAGAGCAGGAGTCAGCAGGGGCTGCTTCACCAATCAGAACACTGCTCACAGTCCAGCACACTCTGTATCTGGGGCTGTACCTTTCCCTCCCATTGTATAGCACTTCCCTAATGCTCAGCCCTCATCAGAGAAGAAGGGAAGCTCTTGCCGAATGCCAACAGAACCAGTCTACATTAGACTGGTAAGGTGGGGGACAAGGGTGCTAGGCGTTGTGCGTGCATGTAAGGTACGTACTGTACATGTGAGATGTGTATGTAATGTACAGCCATGTGTCTAACCATGTCACGTATTCCCTGCACATGCACGCCGGGGAAAATGAAAGTGAATGGGGTCAGCCCCGCAGCATTTTAGAAGTACGGACTGGCTAGCGTGTACTTCTAAAACACCCGGCATATCGCACAGTATATATAGTGCACAGTACGCCCCGCTATACACCATGTGAACATACCTTAAGGGTATGTTCACGTGGAAGATATGAATGCTGATTCTGGGACTGATTCAGTGCTTGATCTGCCTCAGAACCGGCGTCCAATCCGGCAGGAAATTGATTTTAATTATACCCTATGTAAAATCAGTGTCGTCGTTTAGATGACACTGATTTTACTGGAGTATTTTCGCCGCATACTGTCAGCACCTACAAAGAATTATTCCCGGTGTTTTATGCACTAACAGCACTAATGGATAGGAGGGAGAAATCTGCCTTGGGCAGTCTGGGTCATGTGCTCGGCGAAATTCTTTGTTTGCAAGTGCTGAATTTCCAACAAGCAAACGACACTGTCAGGGCTGAAAAAACTGTCATGTGAATTTCATCCTAAAGGCATGTTCACACGGCTTATTGAGGTGCCTATAGTATGCGCCGCAATAAGCTGGGTGTTTTGGAACCACGCGCTGATCAACACGTAATTCCAAAGCATGGGGGGACGCCACTAACAATTTACATGTCAATTATCCCCCCGCGTGTACAATACGATCGTACTGTACGCGCGAGGGACGACGCATAATCCATAGCTCTCTAATTGCTCTCTCCATAGCTCTATTTGCGGTGCACATTTCATCGCGTATAATGCACAACACGTGGCAAAATGCGCGCCGAAATACGCAGCTAAAAAAGCTGTGTGAACATACCCTAAGTGCGTAGTGTGTCTGTGTTCAATATATGTATATATACACACACAATTTCCGGGGTATCTTGTCTAATGTAGTCTCTGGGGTACCGTGTGGGTTTTGTAATAAACTCTGGGTATAGTGTAATAAAATCTCTTGTGTACAGTGTGTAAAATAATCTCTGGGTACGGTTTAATAATGCAGTATTAATCTGGGTACGGTGTGTAAACTAAAACTCTGGGGTACAGTGGGTATGTAGTAATCTCTAGTGTACAGTGAGTAATGTAATATCTGGTGTATGGTGTGTAATGTAGTAATCTCTGAGGTACAGTGTGTAATGTAATCTCTCGTATATGGTGTGTACTGTAATTTCTGGGGTACAGCATGTAATCTAATCTCTGGGGTACATTTGGTAATGTAGCAACCTCTGGGGCACAGTGTGAAATGTAATGTAATATCTGGTGTATGGTGTGTAATGTAGTAATCTCTGGGGTACAGTGTGTAATGTAAAACTCCTGGTAAAATGTAATGTAATCTCTGGGGTATGGTGAGTAATGTAATCTCTGGGGTACAGTGTACTGTAATTTCTGGGGTACAGTGTGTAGTGTAGTAATCTCTGGAGTACAGTGAGTAATGTAATTAATTTCTAGGGTTCAGTGTGTAATATAATACATTTTTGGGGTACAGTGAATTATATTATTTCCTGAGTACAATGTGCAATTCATTTGTAAAGTGCAGTTAGTAATAAAATTTCTGTGGCTCCCATGTGTAATATAATTCATTTCTTGGGTGACGTGAGTGATGCCATTTCTGGTGTATGGTATGCAGTAAAATAAATGTTGGGGTACAGTATGTGACATAAGTGATTCCTAGGGGTACAGTAAGATTCGGTTCTTTTATTTTCCTCTGTTGTGTGTGTATAACAAATTTAATGGAGTAGTGATGGGGGATGGGAGGGGTTGAGTGAAATTTGCTGCGTGGTACAACATTTTTTATTTCCATCTAGAGGGGGAGATATTATAGGTGGGCTGGTTTGGTTTCATTGCCAGGGCTGCTTTTTAGTTCCAGTCCGGCTCTAAACCTCAGCAATAAGAGAGCCATTCATAACCTTACGGATTGCACCAAAAGTGTTTGCCATAAAGACTTCGCACGGACCTGCTGGGGGAGCTCACAGCACTCCATCCGACCTCCTAGCTGGGTTTGAGGGGGCCCACTTCACTGCAGGGAGAGGAGAGGAGAGAAGGGAAGGGAGGGGAAGTGAAAGGAAAGGCGAGCGAAGGAGGGACGGAGGGATAGGAAGATAAGGGATTAGAGGGAAAATTGGTCCCCCCCACTTTTTGAACCAAAGTTAAGCCCCTGCCCAGGACCACCTACCTACAATCTACCTACCTACAATCTACCCAATTGGGGCCCCCTTATAACCTACCTAACTTGGACGCACCTATCACCTACTTATGTGGGGACCACCTACCTACCTTAAGCCTGCCTACCACCTAATACATTGATGGATCACATGTAGGTACATGTGGTTCACCTATCACCTACCTATCTGGGGCCCACCTACCTACAAACTACCTAAATGTGGCCAACCTATCACCTTCCTATCTGGGGACCACCTACCTACTTGGAGACCACCTGCCAACCAACCAAACTGGAGTCTATTTACCTACCTGACTGGGGATTACCTACTGCCTACCTACCAAATTGGGGCCTACCCATCTACCTAATTGGGGCCTACCATCCTACCTAACTTGGGTCTACCCACCAACCTGCCTGGAGCTGACCAATCTACCTAGGGCCTATCAACTTATCCAAAGGGGGTCTACTTACCTAAATAGGGCTTACCTAGCTACCTGGGACTTTGACCATTTACCTTATCTAAGGTCATCTAAGGACATAGCCTTAGCACAATCTCCAGGAGTTAATCTTTTTTCCTTCCCAATCCCATAACAGACTGTAGCTCTAAGCTATGGCCTGTACCCACTCTCTGAACCCCGGGAAGTTTTTGCAGAGGTGAAAATAGGTAAAGAGGTGCTGGAAAAGTGAGTATTTTAAGATATTTGCATGTAAATTCTGCAGGAATGAGTGTTGGTTGGGAGAAGTCGTCATGAGAATCTGGAGTGGATGAAGAAGAAAAGGGAAAAAGAACAGCTCATGAGTGAAGAGAATGACTTATAAAACGTCTCCTGTGAGTCCCTGGATGTCAGGGGTTATTTCCTTTCAGTGTTGGATTAGTGTTGTATTCATTGTCATGTGATGCGACTTGAGCTGGTGTCTGACCATTATGTGGTTCCTATATGGCGGTGGTGTAGGTTATATTGGTGCTTGTACACTTGTCCCTGATTGTAGAAGTGAGTGCACACCTTTCCCTGACACTGTGATTAATGGGTTTCAAATTTTTACTTTCTTGCTTGTTGTTATAATGTTGTTTATTGTCAAAAAGTGCAGAGGTGTGTCACCGAGTGAAAACTTGTAGTTTGATATTGTAAGTGGGCTTGTGGAGGATGGAAGGGGATATGGTTGGAGAGCGTGGATGGAGCCACTTAGCCATGTGTGTATCTACAGTATGATATGTAAGACTGTTACAATTGTGTGAAACAGACATGTGAACATGATGGGCGAGATAGATATGTGACTTATATGATATTTCGTACTGCACAATACAGTTCTGTTTGTTCGCTGTATTATGTGGTAACATTCATGAATTTATGTAAGAGAAGCCTAAACATTAACAAGCAATATTTTTAGGTAGCTGTAGGGTGGGCCACCAAACTTAGCTCCCCTGGAGGACCCCAGGCCTTCCAGTCTGACACTGATTGCTATCTAAAGTGAAGCAATCAAAATTGTTAAAGTATTCCTATTCCATAAAGTAATTGTACATTACTATGATATGCTATCACTGATCATGTGGTAAGACCTCTGGGACTCTTACTGATCCTGGAAATAAAGGGGCCACAGTGCTGAGTTAGTGCTGCACTCCCTTCACATTCCTTCTCTGCTTAGAGGAACCCAACTATGCAAAGGGAAACTACTGTACAGCAAGACTCTGTGAATTGGCCCACAGAAGCTCACTGCACAGCCAGGTGGTCTGTGCAAGAAAATAGACTCCCACAAATCATAATAAGGTGATGGCATATCCTACTGATGTGCCATTATTTTATAAGATGGGAACACCCTTTTCAGAAGGTTCTTTATTACTTTACTGTAGCCATGAAAGGACAATTGAAAGTTATCCCATTGTAAAGTCAGGGATTACTGTATTTTTTTATTACCTTTACATCCTGTTAACTGAGAAGAATGTAGAGTAATGCTCCATGGTAATGGCTCATCCAGCTAGGATGAATTCACAACAGATGATCTTTAATATGTGCATTTTTATTAGTTATTACTAGTAAAGATATTACTAGTGACTAAATTATGCAGAATCCAGAAGATGAACTGAAAAATATCGTCTTGATAGGACTACAGAATTTTCATATGTACACATATTCTTACAATTTGACATGTTTACGGGATTCAGACAAACATTCAGACAAAGCAACCAAATAAATTACAATAAATAGATTTTTTTGGTGAACATGTTCATGAATTGCAGTTGAGTACTAAAGCAAGAGGTGGACGATCTCATAGAAGCAGTAATTTAGACCCTTCACATTAAAATTAAGTATGAGAGAACGTCCTGACAGTATACAGCTTTATACAACAACATGACTGATGGTACATTATGTTCATAAACTGTATAATAAAAAAGGTCTTACCTGAAACTGATTCTTGTGCTGCTCTGTGAAAGGTTTGCTGAACTACATAGATGGAAAACTAAAAGAACACACTATTGAAATTGAAGTGAGAGGTTAAAGTTGATTATGAAGGTGTGCAAAGGTGGACCCATGTGCTAAAGTGGAGCAACTCACCACCAAAATAAAGCTGAGGCCTACCAGACATGTATCTAAAACAACAGCTCAGTGAACCCTACTGTTTTTGGGGCTCCAAAGCAGATGGATAATTACTGCATCTCTGCTAACAAAGTTCATCAGCAAAAAAAATGCTTCAATTTTCATGGCAGCATCAAATTGGACCACGGCTGATTGGCAAAGGGTTGCCTTCTTTGAACGGTCAATTTTCTGCTTCATCCAATAAAAAGGCATTGGCATGTCAGCCAAAAAACATAAAAAACCACTGTAACCACTACTGGAAGAACACAAGCTGGTGGTGATAGCATTATGGTCTAGGAAATTTTCTGATGGCATTTTCTGGGCCCACTCATCAATGTAAAGGGCACTCTGAACTGATTTGGGTATAAATCCATCCTTGGAAATCACCAACTTACCCCCTTATTCCATTATTTCCAAGACTTCAACCCAAATGAGTTTCTCTAGGACCACCACCATAATTGTATTCACTTTATGGATTCTCCCCCATAAACTCTCCAAAAATTGTGAGATGCACCACAGTCAGCATGGTTCAGATACCTGCGACTACCTCCAAGGACCTTATTCAGTCTCTCCCAGCTTGTCTAGATGCTGTCCATGCTACATACTGTAACGGGTTGCGCCGCGGTCCGGTCCACGGACCGCGGTCGCACCCGTGCCCCCCCGCGGCAGGTCCCCGGCGGGGACGGGTGCCGCCGCGGGTCCCACTGCCGTACGGGGCGGCATCCGTCCGTCTCCTCACCTGACCGCGCTCCGTTCGGTCCGCGTCCCCTGGGGCCCGGAATGCGCATGCGCGCCCCCTAGCGCGCGCCCCTCGTTCATGTAGATTTAAAGGGACAGTGGCCGGTAATTGGCTAATTGCCGGGCGCTGTTCTATTTAAGTTTTGGTCCCACTTTCACTTCCCGCTGGATCTTTGTTGCCCCGTGCCTTGTGAAAGCGTTCCTGATAGTCTATTTGCCTTGCCGTGTACCAGACCTTGCTACGTTTCTCGACTCCGAACCCTGCCGCCTGCCCTGACCTTATCGCCTGTCCACGACCACGAACCATTCGCCTTGCCCTGACCTTATCGCCTGTCCACGCCCACGAACCATTGCCGCCTGCCCTGACCATACTGCCTGCCCACCGCTACGATTCTGGGAAAATACATTTTGTACCTCGCTGCACCTCGGCTGCCGCCGAAAGCAAGTCACGTCTGGGGGACGACCTGGTAGCCTCAACCCGCAGTAAGTCCATCCCGCTTTGCGGCGGGCTCTGGTGAAAACCGGGGGGCTACTTAGATTCCGTTCCCTGGCGTGGCTTAGCTATCATCGCCTGCGGTGGTCCAGCGGATCCACTACCAAGTCCGTTACAGTAAGATCCAGCCATGGATCCCGCCAAGGTGCCTCTGCCAAGCATCACGGATATTACGACGGTTGTTGCCCAGCAAACGCAACAAATCGCACAACAAGGACAGCGGTTGGGCCAGCTCTTTTCCATGTTTGCTTCAGCTCCTAGCATCCCCGCAGCCGCCTCCGCCTCCGTCTGTGGCTCCTCTACATCGCAGTTCCTTTGGCCACGTGGGACCAAGTTCGGCTCCCTCTACCTCAGCTTTGCCGGGGATCCCAAGATCTGCCGACGATTCATTACGAAGTGCGCTATGCACCAGGAGCTGATGGCGGACCATTTTCCCCTCAGAGAGGTCAAAAAGTGGCCTTCGTGGTGAGCCTATTTTTCCGGGAAGGCCCTGGCTTGGGCAACCCCCTCGGGGACAGGAACGACCCTGTGACTGCGGGCCTACAGATCTTCCTCCAGGTATTCCGCACCGTTTTTGAGGACCCGGGCGCGTGCTTCCTCTGCTGAGCCCGCCCTCTTGAGCCTTCGTCAGGGCAATCCTCTGTGGGTGACTATGGGGTCAATTCCGTATCCTGGCTTCGGAGCTCGCGTGGAACGATGCCGCCCTCTGCGCCACCTTCAAAAAGGGTCTGTCCAGCCGGGTAAAAGACGCTTTGGCAGCAAGAGACCTCCCGTCCTCCCTGAACGAATTAATCCTCCTTGCCACTCGCATCGATATCAGGTTCACTGAAAGGCAGGAGGAGCTTCGCCAAGAAAGAGAGGCTGCTTCATCCTCAGCGTCCGGGAAATGCTCTCACCTAGGTGCCGTGGGAGAGGCGGCTCTAGGTGCAGTTTTTTTCCGCTCCACGTTTGATGAGGGCCAGTGGAGGTGAAGGGTGACGCTGGTTCTTCGTTCCGGAGTTCTGCTTCCTGGACTCGGGGTCTGCCGGGAACTTTATCCATGCCTCTTTGGTATCCCGGTACCGCGTGCCTGTAGTTCACCTGGAAAAGCCTTTGCTGATTTCCTCGGTTAGTGGGACTCCTCACTAAATCCCCATCCAGTATATAACCGGGCCAGTGACTCTCCGGGTGGGGGCTCTACATAAGGAGAAGATCATTTTCCACGTCATGACCCGTGCTTCCTCTGCGATCCTCTAGGGGCTTCCATGGCTGCAACGTCAAGCCCCTACTCTGGATTGGAAGAACAGGTGAGGCCCTGCGTTGGGGACCAGAATGCCAGAATCTCTGCTTGGAGGTACCACGCCCGGTGCCTACCACTTCTCTGCACCCGCTTGCCGAGCTTCTGCCAGGTCTACAGGCTGAGTACCAGGACTTTGGGGACGAATTCTCCGAGAAGGAGGCCGATACGCTGCCACCACATATGCCTTACGACTGCCCCATTGACCTTCTTCCCCAAAAAACCCAGCCCCGCCCCGGGGAAGGGTCTACCCGCTTTCCGTACCGGAGACTCAGGCCATGTCGGCCTACATTCAGGAGAACTTGCAGAAAGGGTTTCTCCGTAAGTCCTCCTCCCCAGCCGGAGCCGGGTTTTTCTTCGTACAGAAGAAGGATGGTTCCCTCCGTCCGTGTATAGACTACCGGGGACTCAATAAAATCACCGTAAAAAACCGCTACCCTCTCCCGCTGATCGCAGAACTTTTCGACCGCCTCAAGGGGCAAAATTTGTTTTCCAAGTTGGATCTGCGGGGTTTGCCTACAACCTCATCAGAATTGGGGAGGGGACGAGTGGAAGATCGGCGTTTAATACCGAGAGGGAAACATTTTGAATACTCGTAATGCCCTTTGGGCTCTGAAAACGCCCCAGCAGTGTTTCAAGAATTTGTTAACGATGTCTTCCGGGATCTCCTGTACACCTGTGTTGTAGTGTACTTGGATGACATCCTAATTTTCTCCCCCGATCTTCAGACGCACCGAACCCAAGTGCGCCAGGTTCTGCGACGTCTGCGCAGCAATCGACTGTACGCCAAACTGGGGAAATGTTCATTCCATCAGTCCAGCCTACCCTTCCTCGGGTATATCGTCTCAGCCAAGGGCCTGAAGATGGACCCAGCTAAACTCTCTGCGGTACTGCAATGGCCTCGTCCTGTCGGTCTTCGGGCCATCCAGCGCTTCCTGGGCTTCGCGAATTATTACCGCCAATTTATTCCCCACTTCTCCACCTTGGTGGCTCCTATCGTGGCCCTCACTAGGAAGAACGCGAACCCGAGATGCTGGTCTCCTGAGGCTGAGAAGGCGTTTGTTGGTCTGAAAACTGCCTTTCTCCACTGCACCTGTTTTGGCCCCGGCCTGATTCCGAGAACCCTTTTTTCCTTGGAGGTGGATGCTTTCTTCTGTGGGGGCAGGGGCGGTCCTCACACATATAGGTCCCAAGGGCAGATTCTCACATGTGGGTTCTTCTCTAAGACCTTTTCGCCGGCGGAGCGGAACTATGCCGTTGGGGACCGGGAACTCTTGGCCATCAAGTTAGCCCTGGAGGAGTGGCGACATCTGCTGGAGGGGGCTCGCCACCCTATCAACATAATTTACTGACCATAAGAATTTACTGTATCTTCAGACAGCCCCGCGCTTGAATCCTCGCCAAGCCCGATGGTCTCTCTTTTTCTCACGCTTCGACTTTCGCATACATTTCCGACCTGCTGAGAAAAACGTCAAGGCTGATGCCCTCTCCCGTGCCTCGGACGTGGCCCATGAAGAAACCCCTGTCACAACACATCATTTTCTCCGAAAGGTTGGTTCACGTGGCTCCCGCAGTTTTCCGGAACGTCCCTACTGGCAAGACCTTCGTGCCGCCCGCACTCAGGAAGAAGGGTTGGATGGGGCCATAGCTCTCTCTTGGCTGGTCATTCCCGGGGACGGAAGTCCCACGCTTTGATCTCACGGCACTACTGGGGCCGACCCTGGCACAGGATTCAAGGACTTCACGCTCGCCTGTATCACATTGCTCGGAACAAAGGGCCCACCCACAGGCCTGCAGGTTCCTGCATCCTCTGCCCCTGCCTGAGATCCCTTGGACGCACATAGCCATGGATTTCATCACTGATCTTCCGGCTCCTCTGGGAATTCGGTCATCTTGGGGGGTTACTGACCGGTTTCTCGAAGATGTCCCACTTCGTACCTCTCCCTGGCCTGCCGTCTGCTCCACAATTAGCCAATCATTTCTTCCGACATGTTTTCCGACTACATGGGTTACCTTCACACATTGTCTCCGACCGCGGTGTCCAATTTTTTTCCCGATTTTGGCGTGCACTATGCTCCCGTCTGCAAGTCAAGCTGGACTTTTGGTCTGCATATAACCCTCTATCCTATGGGCAGGTGGAGCGGGTGAAACCAGATTCTGGGGGGAAAACCTACGTCCTTTGTATCTGGACGTCAGGACAACTGGGCGAGCTGCTCCTTGGGCCGAAAATTTTCCGTACAACCAAACGCGTCTCGGAGGCAGCCGGCGTCTCTCCATTCTTTGTAGTCTATGGCCGCCATCCGCACCCCCCCCCCCCTTCCCCCGCCACTAATTCGGATGTGCCCCCTGTCAACGACCAAGTTCGGGATATCAAGGCAATTGGCAGGAGACGCAACGTTCCCTACTTCGGGCCTTGCCCCTATGAAGGCTCAGGCTAATAAGAGGATGAAGACCCGCCCCAAGATTCCTCCGAGGGGGCAAAGTTTGGCTCTCCTCGAGGTACGTGGCCCGAAGGTTCCTAGTCTAAAATTGGGCCCTCGCTTCCTCTGTCAATTCAAGGTTCTTGGGGTGTTGAAACCGGTGACTTATAAGCTCTCCCTGCCTCCATCTCTCGGGTCCAAAACGCATTCCATGTCTCCCTCCTTAAGCCCCTGGTCCTGAACCATTTTCTCTCTCAGGAATGTAACTCCTTCCCAGTACCAAGTCCGCCGACATCATTGAGGTAAAGGACATCTTGGAGATGAAGACGGTCAGAGGGAAGCGCTTCTTCCTCGTAGATTGGAAGGGCTTCGGCCGAGGGGAGGTCCTGGGAGCCAGAAACAACATCCTGAATCGTAACCTCCTCCTCAGGTTTCTGCCTCCTAAAAAGGCGGGGAGGTCTAAGGGGGGGGGGGTACTGTAACGGGTTGCCCCGCGGGCCGGTCCACCGCCCGGGGGCCCACCCGTGTCCCCCGCGGCCGGTCCCCGGCGGGGACGGGTGCCGCCGCGGGTCCCACTGCCGCCCATGGCTGCATCCGTCCCTTCTCCTCACCTGACCGCACTCCCCTTCGGTTTCCCCGTCCCCCGTGGCCGGAATGCGCATGCGCCCCCCTAGCGCGCGCCGCGCACTCGTTCATGTAGATTTAAAGGGACAGTTTGGCGGTAAAATTTGGGTAATTGCCGGGCGCTGTCTCTATTTAAATTTTGGTCCCACGTACTTCCCCGCTGGATCTTTGTTGCCCCCTGCCTTTGTGAAAGCGTTCCTGATAGTCTATTTGCCTTGCCGTGTACCAGACCTTGCTACGTTTCTCGACTCCGAACCTCTGCCGCCTGCCCTGACCTTATCGCCTGTCCACGACCACGAACCATTGCCGCCTGCCCTGACCTTATCACCTGTCCACGACCACAAACCATTGCCGCCTGCCCTGACCATACTGCCTGCCCACCGCTACGATTCTGGGAATACTATTTTGTACCTCGCTGCACCTCGGCTGCCGCCGCAGGCAAGTCACGTCAGGGGGGACGACCTGGTAGCCTCAAGCCGCCGCAAATCCCTCCGCTTTGCGGCGGGCTCTGGTGAAAACCGGGGGCTACTTAGATTCCGTTCCCTGGCGTGGCTTAGCTATCATCGCCTGCGGTGGTCCAGCGGATCCACTACCAAGTCCGTTACACATACAATGGTTACTCCGCTTATTATTGGTCATAATAATGTGATTGACTGTGTATTATTAGAAGCCACGTCTAATAAAGCATTAAATATACTCTTTTCAGAAACACAATGCAGTGTTACCTCAAATTACAATACTTATTGGAAACTATTGTAAGTTAATATAGTAATCATAACTGTATGGAAAACTAGTAAATGGTCCCAAAGCCAACGCAAAAATAATACAAAACATAGATTATCGAAAATTAAACAGATAACTTAGACAGATAAATCCATTACATACACATAACAGAAGAAGCTGCTGAAAGCTGTAAATCACTTTCTATCTTTAGGGTAGGAGGATTGTCAAGGTCAAATACAATAAATATGATATCTGTTGCTGTATAAAGTAGTGCTGATTTGTTTCTTGTTTGGTTTGTTTTGTGTTTTAGTTTGTATATTATTTGCTGTGTTTAGAATATCATCAGTGTAACTGCTCTTATTACTCCAGCTGCCCTGTCAATCAATGGCGACTGACTCTCTGCTGTGTGTAATCTCAAGCACAGGAGCTTGTTTATCTATGTTACTGACAAGCTTTAACTATTTAGATTTCTGTTGTCTTCTGTTTTACTGTTTAGCTACTTCTCCTAACAATGTCCTTTTAACAGGAATAGCTAGGAATAGCAGAGTTCACCAGGAAGTGTTAGATTGAAACTGGCTATGAAGAGCAGACTCTGTGAGACATCATGGTGTGGAAACTCCTTTAATTTTAAGTGTGCTTTACAAATATGAATATTCACTACCAGCAGTATTCTTAATGTGAATAGGAGTACTGATTACATTTGTTTTACAGCTAAGGAAGTAGCTATACCAAACATATTACTTCATGAGTCAAAAGGACCAGTTTACTTAGCTCTGTACCCTGGTTATTACATCCCTACATTTTTACAAACTTGTCTGTCTCCTTATCCAGATGTCTTTCAGCACCACGGGAGCTGAAAGCTCCTTCCTGCACAATGCCACCCAATAGAAGAGAAACTGTCTTACTTCCTTGCACTCACCCCTCCTGCCATGAAAAGCTGATTCTTTTCAGAAGACAAGCCAGGGCAAGGAGGGAGCTTCTGGGTTTGTTTTTAATAAGAATGTGGGTGGAGGAAAAGGAGGGGAAAGAGTGCTAAAAGAACAGAACAGGAGAATTAAAGTGATAAAATGAAATGCATAAAGATTGTGAGGGGTCAGCTCGTTCACAGGGATCACAGACACGCAAAGTTCAAATTTAACGGGGTTTTATTAAACAAGTCCACAGATAACACAAATGGCTTTATTCAGCTGGGTTCAAACAAACAGAAAGATAACCTTGTGGGCAGGCTCCAAAACTTGTTAGGCTCAACATAACAGTTTCTCCCAATGCATATTTTGTCCCGCCTCTCTGGACAGAGCAATACAGCAGACTTCCCTTTTCAACTCCAGACCTGGAGTCACACAAACCAAGGGCACTTTTTCCCATCAGACAGTGCACTCTTGATAAAGTTTTTGGCATTACCATGCGTTTACCTGGCCCATGTTTAATTGATGAAATTCTCAATGCCAGAAACAGCGTTATTCTGTCGTTGTTCCCTTTATTTTTAAAATGATCCACTTTAACAGGGCATGGTCAGAAAACCCGCTTGAACCGTCTACACAGTAGGTAATACCTAAGAGGGTCCAATGCCCATCTAATGGCCAGGTACTCTTTCTCACAATGGAGAAATTTTTTTCTGCCGGGGAAAGTTTGCGGCTGAGAACATCATTGGGTGCTCTTCCCATTTATGTCTTGTGACATTCAACGAGTCCCACATCTGTGTTCAGTTGAACTACAAAAATCCTTATAGAAGTCCGGAGTCCAGGATAGTGTCATAAGCCGTTTTAGTTCTAAAAGCTTTTTCAGCCTCCGAGACCACTGCTGACGATTGGGACCCTTTCATAACTGGTTTGAGGGGCGCTAATGGCAAAGTCAGGAACAAACCTTCAGTAGTAGCCTACAATACCCAAGAATGCCTTACTGTTTTTTTGTTATGAGCGTGACCAGTCTATGGCTTCACCCGGGGGTTTAAATCTATGTATCC
>JAODAL010009034.1:0-113443 GCA_025379985.1 Phyllomedusa bahiana
GAAGGCCCTTTTTGGACCAATTCTGTTTTTGCACCTCCAAATGTCATTGTGCCACATCTTGACCTCATGCTGCTGTGGCTAGCGCCGTCACCTCCACACTCTGTCACTAATGTTGCCACCTGAACTCTCAGCTTGTTTTTTTCCAGCTTTCTCTGGCATGACTTTATCAGGCTACATTCCCCCTTCAGTTTTTTGGTCAGTTTTGCCCTCTTAAGTGCCCAGGGAATTTTATAGTGAAGCGATTCTAAGAGCGGCGGCAGTCATGTGCGTGTCATACTAAAACACAACATTGTATGAAGACCAAACCAAGCTCCCTCTGCATATTTAAGCATGGCACAACGTTCTACAGCACCCTGCAGGCTCTGTGCAGCCTGGAAATAGCTGCTTTTTAACGTGATTCATGCCGAAGTAATTCGGAACAAAGTTATTTTTTGCCGAGAAATTCGGCGAAGTGAACAAAACGAATTTCGGGAAATTCGCCCATCTCTATTCATGCCTTATGCTTTACTGTTACCCGTGTCTTATGCCCAGGACTGGGACAAGGTATTCCGCTGCCCGAGACAAATAAGGAATATAGGACCCCCTCCAACCCCATGGAAAATTCAGCCCAGTCCATACCTCCTTGCGCCCCCTTTTCTGCCTGGGTTAAAGTGTCTTTTCTGTGCTTCGTGCCTCTATGTTATCCGTGGTACATGATTCTGTTACCTGGGATTTATGTTACCTGTACTTCATACCTTTATGTTATTTGTGCTTCATGTCCCTATGTTACTTATGCTTCATGCCTTTACATTACCTGTGCTTCATGCCTCTATGTTACCTGTGCTTCAGGCCTCTGTGTTACCTGTGCTTCAGGCCTCTGTGTTACCTGTGCTTCATGCCTCTGTTACCTGTGCTTCATGCCTCTATGTTACCTGTGCTTCATGTCCCTCTGTTACCTGTGCTTCATGCCTCTGTTACCTGTGCTTCATGCCTCTGTTACCTGTGCTTCATGCCTCTGTTACCTGTGCTTCATGCCTCTATGTTACCTGTGCTTCATGACTGTATGTTACCTGTGCTTTATGCCTCTGTTACCTGTGCTTCATGCCTCTGTTACTTGTGCTTCGTGCCTCTATGTTACCTGTACTTCAGGCCTCTATGTTACCTGTGCTTCAGGCCTCTATGTTACCTGTGCTTCAGGCCTCTATGTTACCTGTGCTTCATGCCTCTGTTACCTGTGCTTCATGCCTCTGTTACTTGTGCTTCAGGCCTCTATGTTACCTGTGCTTCAGGCCTCTATGTTACCTGTGCTTCAGGCCTCTATGTTACCTGTGCTTGAGGCCTTTGTTACCTGTGCTTCATACCTTTATGTTATTTGTGCTTCATGTCCCTGTTACCTGTGCTTCATGCCTCTATGTTACCTGTGCTTCATGCCTCTATGTTACCTGTGCTTCATGTCCCTATGTTACCTGTGCTTCATGTCCCTATGTTACCTGTGCTTCATGCCTCTGTTACCTGTGCTTCATGTCCCTATGTTACCTGTGCTTCATGTCCCTATGTTACCTGTGCTTCATGTCCCTATGTTACCTGTGCTTCATGCCTCTATGTTACTTGTGCTTCATGTCCCTATGTTACCTGTGCTTCATGTCCCTATGTTACCTGTGCTTCATGTCCCTATGTTACCTGTGCTTCATGCCTCTGTTACCTGTGCTTCATGCCTATTAACTGTGCATCAGGCCTCTATGTTACCTGTGCTTCAGGCCTCTATGTTACCTGTGCTTCGTGCCTCTATGTTACCTGTGCTTCAGGACTCTGTTACCTGTGCTTCAGGCCTCTATGTTACTTGTGCTTCATGCCTATTAACTGTGCCTCAGGCCTCTATGTTACCTGTGCTTCATGCCTCTATGTTACCTGTGCTTTATGCCTCTGTTACCTGTGCTTCAGGCCTCTATGTTACTTGTGCTTCAGGCCTCTATGTTACTTGTGCTTCAGGCCTCTATGTTACTTGTGCCTCAAGCCTCTATGTTACTTGTGCCTCAGACCTCTATGTTACTTGTGCCTCAGGCCTCTATGTCACCTGTGCTTCATGCCTCTGTTACCTGTGCTTCATGCCTCTATGTTACTTGTGCTTCAGGCCTCTATGTCACCTGTGTTTCATGCCTCTATGTCACCTGTGCTTTATGCCTCTGTTACCTGTGCTTCATGCCTCTATGTCACCTGTGCTTCATGCCTCTATGTTACCTGTGCTTAATGCCTCTGTTACCTGTGCTTCATGCCTCTATGTCACCTGTGCTTTATGCTTCTGTTACCTGTGCTTTATGCTTCTGTTACCTGTACTTTATGCCTCTGTTACCTGTGCTTCATGCCTCTGTTACCTGTGCTTCATGCCTCTATGTTACCTGTGCTTCATGCCTCTATGTTACCTGTGCTTTATGCCTCTGTTACCTGTGCTTTATGCCTCTGTTACCTGTGCTTTCTGCCTCTGTTACCTGTGCTTCATGCCTCTGTTACCTGTGCTTCATGCCTCTATGTTACCTGTGCTTCATGCCTCTATGTTACTTGTGCTTCATGCCTCTATGTTACCTGTGCTTCATGCCTCTATGTTACCTGTGCTTCATGCCTCTATGTTATCTGTGGTACATGATTCTGTTACCTTTTCCCTTCGGGCCCTCTATGTTACCTGTCCCTTCAGGCCTCTATGTTACCTGTGCTTGAGGCCTTTGTTACCTGTGTTTTCATACCTTTATGTTATTTGTGTTTCAATGTCCCTGTTACCTGTGCTTCATGCCTCTATGTTACCTTTTCTTCATGCCTCTATGTTACCTGTGTTTTCATGTCCCTATGTTACCTGTGCTTCATGTCCCTATGTTACCTGTGCTTCATGCCTCTGTTACCTGTGCTTCATGTCCCTATGTTACCTGTGCTTCATGTCCCTATGTTACCTGTGCTTCATGTCCCTATGTTACCTGTGCTTCATGCCTCTATGTTACTTGTGCTTCATGCCTATTAACTGTGCCTCAGGCCTCTATGTTACCTGTGCTTCAGGCCTCTATGTTACCTGTGCTTCAGGCCTCTATGTTACCTGTGCTTCGTGCCTCTATGTTACCTGTGCTTCAGGCCTCTTTGTTACCTGTGCTTCAGGCCTCTATGTTACCTGTGCTTCAGGCCTCTATGTTACCTGTGCTTCGTGCCTCTATGTTACCTGTGCTTCAGGCCTCTTTGTTACCTGTGCTTCAGGCCTCTATGTTACCTGTGCTTCATGCCTATTAACTGTCCCTCAGGCCTCTATGTTACCTGTGCTTTTTGCCTCTGTTACCTGTGCTTCAGGCCTCTGTTACTTGTGCCTCAGGCCTCTATGTCACCTGTGCTTCATGCCTCTATGTCACCTGTGCTTCATGCCTCTGTCACCTGTGCTTCATGCCTCTATGTTACCTGTGCTTCATGTCCCTATGTTACCTGTGCTTCATGTCCCTATGTTACCTGTGCTTCATGCCTCTGTTACCTGTGCTTTATGCCTCTGTTACCTGTGCTTTATGCCTCTGTTACCTGTGCTTTATGCCTCTGTTACCTGTGCTTCATGCCTCTATGTTACCTGTGCTTCAGGCCTCTGTGTTACCAGTGTTTCATGCCTCGATGTTACTTGGACTGCGTGCCTAATGCCTCCCTATTACCAGTGCTCTGTGCCTTTTGATGTCCTGTTACCTGTGCCTCGTGCTTTATGCGTCACTATTATCTGGGAATTGGATTCAAGCATATCACTATTTCTGCTTCAATCAGAAGATGTGTACCTCATGTCTTAATCTAACCTCTACCTTGGCCTCCCTGTTACCTGTGCCTTATGCCTCACTATAACCTAAGAGCTAGATTCAGGCACTATTTCTGCTTCTCACTACACACAGTCAAAACATGTGTACCTCATGCCTCACTCTAACCTCTGCCTTATACCTCTCTGTTCCCTGTGCCTCATGCCTTTTACCTCTCTGTTACCTGTGCATCGTGCATTATACCTCCCTGTTACCTGTGCCATATGCCTCCCTGTTACCTGTGCCATATGCCTCCCTGTTACCTATGCCTTATGCCTCCCTGTTACCTATGCCTTATGCCTCCCTGTTACCTGTGCCTTATACCTCCCTGTTACCTGTGCCTTGTGCCTTATACCTCCCTGTTACCTGTGCTTCGTGCCTTATGCCTCCCTGTTACCTATGCCTTATGCCTCCCTGTTACCTGTGCCTCGTGCCTTATACCTCCCTGTTACCTGTGCCTCGTGCCTTATGCCTCCCTGTTACTTGTGCCTCGTGCCTTATGCCTCCCTGTTACCTGGAAGTCAGATTCAGGGTTATCACTTTTTCTGCTTCTTGCAGCAAATTTCGGCACTTATATACCTCATGCCTCACTCTAACCTCTGCCTTATGTTTCAGGCTGGGATCGCGGTGCATATTTTTTGTGGTTGAGATGCTTTAAATTTAATGCATGCATTTTTTTTAATTGATTTAAATTAAGAACAACTACGTTAAATCTTTATCAAACGTAAGTTCATTAAAAAAGTGTCGTTTTTACTTATGAATTTTTATGTATTCTTGAAACCCAAAGAAGCGCAGCGCCTGACTCGCACTTTTGCCTCCGTGTCATCAGTGCCTACTGGAGAAGCTCTTTATTTAAGAATACAGCCTTGGCCCCCAGAGTCACTGCCTTTGCTGCGCGTAGGAGATGGTATACTTAAAATAGCTGGTGCTTGTAGAAGATCCTTGTCAGGCCGTTGTGCAGTGGCATGAGGCCCGGAGCTGCAGCGTGTCCGTGTATAGATACAGATCGCTCGGCATGTTCTCAGCGGAGCTCTCAACAAATGATGGAGTATTACATTTCAATTGATCTGAGGATCTCTTAACCTAACATCAATATGTAGGGGGAGGGTTGTAATATTTCCAGAAGGGGCCTTGCACGTGCATACGCTCCTTACTGGATTGACACAAAAGGTGCAGCAGCGGATGCGGGCCATAGGCGTAGCGCGGTCAGCGACGGCTTTATTCGGGGTGGGCCTCTCCGGGGATGTAAGACAGGATCAATTAGATAGACGCGGCCTGTGCTGTGCGAATGGCTGGATTCTAAACTTGCCGCTTCTCTCCCACAGATAAAAGCTTAAAGTTGCCGCAGATCCGAGAGACGTCCGACCCCACAAAGTGAGGATGAGGTTGCTATGGAAACTGCTGGCGCTTCGCTGGTTCGTGTGTCTTGCAGGTAACATATCCATTCGTGTTTCGTGGTCTTATATGGCTCAGTCCTTCACAGGGAATTCAGGTCCCACTGCAGGGGCCAATTAGAGATCTGCTCGTCTCGCACTGTGCTCAGTCGCTTACGTGCTTCCTCAGAGTGGGGGGTGCTGAGCGCAGATTCTGGGAGCTGTCTCCTATTTCTCTTTCCATGTTCTCACACCGCTGCTCTTTTCACTGGTCACTCCAACTGTCCATGATGTTACTCTGAGTCATTGATTCCTTAAAGGGGTTGTCTCACTACATTGATTCATTCTGTTTTCTTGGTTTCATTTTGAATTGATGGGCGTGTTTACTGGCTTCTACTAGGCTACAGTAGAAGCCAGATCTGTAGCTATAGCAACCAGTGCTGGCAGCCTATCATGAGAGATTGAACAGGTCTGTAGCTATAGGGACCTGAGGAGCCCATACAAGAGAGGATATCTAGGAATATGTAGGAGACTGATAATGGACATATATTGCAAACTGACTTGTTTTTGCAAGATCTTTAACATAAAAAGCAATCCTTGTAGTGAGATAACCCCTTTAAAGGGACCTTGCATGTTACTATGAATATTAAAAGCAGATCTCTCTGGTGGTTTATGCTGCCCTATCTGAGAGCAGGATGTGATAGCAGGTGAGAAGCCGAAAACTGTGATATCTAGGGTTATATGATCTGGAGCAGGATTTCTGAGTAAAAAGCAGAACAAATTCTTATAAGACTCCTTAAGTGACAGTGAAAGTCCAGTAGACCCCACCTACCTACAGTGATTGACAGCATTACCTGTATGAGTGTGTGTGTATACCACAAACTGTCCATCACTGTATGTGGGTGGAGTAAACTGTACTCTTTTTCTTTTAGTATTTCCTTTGCTTTGTACAAAATATAATAGTAGATGAAAGTATACGACTTTACCTCAGTTTTACAGGGGGGAAGATTTTACTTTCACTACATACACTGCAGCAGTAGCAGAACTCTGAGGACATAATGTGACAGGGTTTACAGGCATCTACATTAAACTGCTGCTAGTATTATATCCATCACAGACATAGCAGCCCGGAGTTTACTAGTGTGCTTATGATGTAGACTTCCTGACTCCCCCTTTCACAGTGGACTCTTCCAGCTCAGAAGCAGTTACTTTGACACAACTGTCAACATAGTGATCCATCAAGCTGTCAGGCTAGGGTCAGCACTTTTTTAAAAATCTGAATTACAGGTGAAATGCTTTGATTTTCCTAATGAAGCATATTTAAGGAAGTGTTTGTATTTTAGTCTCCCGTTATTGCCATGAGGTTTCCCTGGAGGTGATAGGTCCTTTTTAAGTTATATAAACTTATATATCGCAAAGCTCAGTTTTTCTCCCTGAATCATATCCTGCTCTCAGATAGGGCTGCAAAAACAACTTGACAGGTTCGTCTTAAGTCTGTATGACACTTTATCTCCTGCAGAAGGGGTTAGTGGAAATCATCTCTCCATTTCCAGCTGAGCTTGTGCTTATACAGAGCAGCCAATCCGAACAAGTTGAGATGCAGTGTAAAAAATAGGGCGAGGGCTGATAAGCCTTCTGAGCCTCCAATGTGACAGAAGGTAGATTCAAGACTTCTAAAGACATTTTTACACATTGCAACTAAGTAGAAGTTTCTAACTGTAGCTCTGCTCGAATAGATCAGTGCGGCAATGTTAAATATGAGGAAAAATGCGGCAGCCTCTGTTTATAGTCATATGAAAAATGGATTTTAGATCACCAAAGACTACAAATAGACAATGCAACTAAGATACGGCCTTTGCAACAAACCTAAGGTTAGAAAAATAAAACTTATTTAGTCTTAAAGGGGTTTTGCCACGACGTAATGTTGATGTGGGATCCTCCAAAATGGGTATTTAATCACTTTTCTAAATATATGTGATTACAAAAAGTGAAGCCTGTGAGAGCTACAGCATTGCTCAGTCCCCCTTAGTTTCCTGAAACTTTACATTAGACACGACCAGGAGCTGACAGGGAGCTAATCTGGCCGCGCTTGCGTGTTAGCACTTCTTATCTGATGACAGGGAACATGAAGGAGCTTGCAAGGGGCTGGGGAGAAAGTGCAGTGTATGAGTCTGTTTGCTGTATAGTGAATCCACTGTTGTAATGTTATTATTTGAGTAACCTTTAGAGACGCTTCCTGCTTCCCCGCTCTCTGCTCACCCCCTCCCTCTCACCCCTGGAGCTGTTCATGACTCAGCATGCTTTGTTTATATTCTCCCCTGAGCAGATAAGAGGTAAGGAACTCACTTCGTGGCAAAACCCCTTTAAGAAGAGACTTTTATGGGGAAATATGATTAATTTGTATAAGTAAAAATAGGGTTCACCGCCAAAAATATGGTGAAAAGCTGTTTTATGTAAAACCTCTTCAAAAGACAAGAGGGCAACACCTCCCACTAGAGAAAAAAAAGGTTTGGTCTCCAGGGGTGACAAGCCTTCATTATCATAAGAACTGTGACTCTGTAGTATAGCTGCCCCAGGAGCTGGTCACAGCAGAAACAGGTGAGGGCTCCAAGAAAGGCTTAGATAACTAATTACAACAAATGAATATGTGCACTTATGTAGCCGTATAAAATTCTTGTTAGATTGTGGATCCAATCTGACAGTGATTTTGTATCAGGAGTAAAATGTTTTATGTCTTAAGGGTTTCATGTTCTTGATCAATAGGGGAATTCTTATACCCTTCCTTTATCCACATCTTCTCCCCATTGTTGGTTGAACTTGATGAACATATGTCTGTAGAGAACTGTATTATGTAACTATGTCCTAACATTCATTTTAAAGTCATACAAAGTTTTCAGTCTTGCTCTTATACCATGTACAATAACTGGTACCGGCTATTATTGGTGACGGTTCATAAAGGGTTCCTTGACAAAATTGTGTAAAGCAAGGTTTTCATAGATTACTGGCCTGGATGTGGCATGTGCAGGGAAGGTAAAATGTTCATGAAATTCACTGTGAATATTGAAGGACTATAAGTATCTGGGTGTATAATTATATCTAAACACACCACAAAACAGCTATCTGCACATGGGAGGCTTTTTCTTCACGGAGAAGCTACTGGCTTGTCTTAAAATTCCCGGTCATGTTTCAAGGCTCTTGATTGAGTCGTATGGGACTATAAAGGTTACCACTTCCAATAGGTGGCACTAGATATTCTAAGGCCTCGTTCACACGGCTTATTTCTCGCGGATTGGCGCCGTACTCCGCGCCGGATGTGCGCTGCAGTACGGCGCCAATCCGTCAGAGTAAGTACGGTAATCCACTGCTCTTATAGAGAACAGTGGATTCCGTCGCTCCTCCCCGCTCGGAGAAGCCGCCGCGGGGGGAGAAAGTGACATGAACATTATTTTCGGCGCGTACGCGCCGTAAACAATGCATTGTCTATGGGGCCGGGGAGCGGCGCCCCCGCCGCGCTCCGGCCCAGCCCCCGTCCCGCCCCTTATTCACGCCGGATTTGTGAGCGCAATCCGGCTCACAAATCGGTCGGGAATAAGCCGTGTGAACACGGCCTAACTCTTTTTCCCTTAGAGCTTATTTGCATAAACTTCCCATAGAACAAAGCAGTACTTAGAAGTCTTGATACATCTTCATACACCTTCACGGTGCTTTTCTTTAAGGAGAAAATGTACCGACTTAAGCCTTATTCTTCCTTTACTCTAGTTATTGGAGGTTTCACAGCTCATGTATCCACACATCTAATATCTACTGTATATCTACTCCTCAGAGCTGATTGTCTGTTATGTATCCTATAGCTCAGTATTTAATACCTATGGTCAGAACCATCTTTATTATTTCCTCCGATGCTCTAATGCATTACTCTTGAATGCCATCCACATATCTGCCCTTTAATAAAAGGAATTCCAGATAACCTCACAAAGTAATTTGTCTGAGCTCCAGCCTCATCGCTCTTACACCACTCTAATTTATTTATTACCATAGACTGGCACACAGTCGGTTGATGGGTACTACCTAGACTAAAATATAGGACGATATCTGAGCAAATAGTCTTAACAACATTTGTGAGGTTTAGCCATAAAAAAATATTTAAAGGGGCATGCCCATTAAATAATAACATTACTGCGCCTGTTGAGAATTGTATTCCTATCTGCAAGTACGGTAGTATTATAGAAGCAGAACACAGTCCAGCTCACATGGTGTTAACTTAGATGCATGGACATGCCAGGTCAGCACATAGTAGGAGCGAAGAATGGGGAGTAATCCAGTATCCATGCATTTGAAGATAATACGCTTTATATACATAGTCCCATAAAATCTCTGTTTTTGTCTGTACAAGGATTTTATGAGACTGTACAAGGATTTTATGTGAATAAAGCCTGCAATATTATCTTCAAATGGCTGGGTGCTTGATTACTTCCCTTTCTTCTCTGTGGTATTGGCCTGGTGTCACATTTAGAATCTTTAGGGATCAAATGCTATGGGCAACATTTCTCAACACGCCAACACCAGTTTTTTGGTCTATTTTGCGCCTATTTTTGCCTAAAAATTATACCCTGTGCTCCTCCATGACGCAATGCGCCTATTGAGGCGCATTACATATAATAGTAATGATACGTTATGCACCTCCATTGCGCAATGCGGTGCGATTTGCACAATGCACCTTTTTAGGCGCATTAAGCTTACCTGACGCCTGATTTTTGAGAGGATCGGACTTTCTGGCGCACTTTACACTGATTTAATGTGCCTAAAAACTGCCGCGGCGCCGCCAATTTATGGACATGTCGCCTGTTTTTTGATATTTGATCTGCGTTTTTTATGCAAAAAAATGCAATGGCCAGATTTAGCTGGAGGTTGGTAGGGAAATATAAAATGCTTTAGGAATTTAGGGGGACGTGTATGAAAACTGTCTAGGTCTAAGGCTTTCTTTGTTGCCCATAGAAACCAATCAGAGCTCCCCTTTCATTGCCCTATATTAAATGGAAAGGGAGCTCTGATTGGTTGCTATGGGCAACAAAGAAAGTCGTAGACCTAGCAGATTTCATTCATTTGGCATATAGCTTTTTATTTATGGCATTTTGCCTCACTTTGGGTACATTTTTAGGCTAGTGGTATTTTCCCACATGCTGTAGTTATGGCATTTTTTAAGCAGTTTTTGTTTTTCTTCCATTGACCTCCCTGGTTTTTATCCTGCTTTTACCCTGTGTAAAGGAGGTAGAAGGTCATTATTATAGTAGTTATATTTTTGGACACAGGAGGGAATATTGTAGTAGTTTTATTTTTTACGTGGAAAGCAATCTTTATAGCAAAAATCAACAAGAAAACAATTAAATAAACAATAATTCCTCCATCAGAGCACTTAAAAACACTTTTTTGTCTTACATGGGACACCGTATTGTAGTAGTTATATTCTTTTACATAAATGGCAGTAATATAGTAGTTATATTCTTGTACATAGAGGGCAGTATTATAGTAGTTATATTCTTGTAAATAGGGGCAGTATTATAGTAATTATATCCTTGTACATAGGAGGCGTATTACAGTAGATATATTTTTGTAGTGGAGCAGTATTATTGTAGTTATGTCTTTAGTAGTGGTAGTGTACAGTGGTTAATTTTTTTGTACATAGGGACAGTTTTATAGTAGTTATATTTTTGAAAAGGGGGGCAGTTTAAGTAGTTATTTTTTTGTAAAAGGCAGTTTAAGTATTATTTTTGTCATAGGGGCAGTATTTAGTTATTATTTTTGTACAAAGAGAAAATATCCCTTTCAAAAAGGGTCAGTATTATAAAAATTATTTTTTTTAAAGGAGACGTTTTTTACGGTTTTATTTTTTTAGATAGGGGCAATATTATATAACTTATATTCCTGTAGAAGGAGGCAGTATTGTACTAGATTAAAATTCTTTACAAGGGGCAGTATATGTAGTTTCATTGGGGGGTTTCAAAAGAAGCAGTATTAGTAGTTAAATTTTGTAGTAGGAGGCTTTAGTAGTTATGTTCGTATATAAGGGGAGTATTATGTAGTAAAATTCTTGTACATAGGCAGTAGGTAGGAAGGTAGTAGGGCCCTTTTAGAGGGAGGTATACAGTTTAAACCAGAAGTTTACATACACTATTAAAAAAAAAATTATGTTTTTTTCTCACTATCTGACATGAAAACAGAAAAAAACCTTACCCGTTTTTTGGTTAATTAGGAACAAAAAAAGGAATTTTTTAAAGTAATTTTTATTACTTTCTGCTAAATCAAAAGTTTTAAATATACTGGGGTTTCTATACCTTTAAACAAATTTGGGACAGCCCATATGATGATGTAATGCCTTTGGACTTTTGGCAACATCTAGTTTGGAACCACCCGTGGGGTATTTTTTATGTACACCAGAAACACACGCTTTTGTTTATAAATCATGGGGAAAAACTAAAGAACCCTCCAATATATCAGGGAAAAGGGAAATTTTGACTTGCACAAGTCTGGATCATCCTTGGGGGCAATTTCCGATACCTCAAGGTCCCTTTTTCATCGACAAAAAACTATTCGCAAGTACAAAAAAAGATGGAAATTTCCAGCCCTTATACCCCAGGAAAGGGGAAAGGGGTTTTGTTTTCTCAGAGATGAAAAGTGCCCTTTTGGGCCAAAATTTTACATATTTAACCCAAAACAAAATCAAAAGCCAGAAGCTGGGAAATTGTGTCATTTTCCACAGTGAAACGAGTACGTTTGCAGGGTTGGCTTTAAAGGAAGCCAATTTCTCCCAAAAAGAAACCATAAAAACCAATTTTAAAGTTTTGCCAAAAAAGCCCCAGGGAAAAAAGGGCCCCACCCTTTTTGGGGACATGTCCTGTGGTCTGTTGAAACTAAAAATTTTAAATGTTTGGGGGGGGGGTTTCCTTTTGAAACCATGGTTATGTCTGGAGGAAAAAAGGGAAAGGGCTTTTTTAAAACCCCAAAAAAAAACCATCCAACTGTGAAAAAACGGGTTTTGGAGAACATATTGAGGGGGTTTTTTTTTCTGCAGGGGGGGAGTCGTGCACTTCACAAAATAGGGTTGGGGGCCATTAAGAAAGAAGGGTAATTTGACAAAGAGAAGGAACACTCCAAGAAAATGGGCCCGGGGGTTTAAAGCTTTGGGCGGAAAAGGGTTTTCCAAATTTGGGCAATGCCCGAAGCATATTTTCCAAACTGGTTTTCAAAGTTCTTAAGGGAAAAACCAAATTTAATGTTTTTTTTTTTTTTTGGGTGGCCTTTACAAAGCCCTGATCTCAAGCCTAGGCTTAGGGCCTAGTAAAGGCAGCGGTGTGATGACACCATTACATTGCACCACTGTCTTCAGTGGGCTTTGCCTCAGTCACTGCCTGCACCATGCAGGCCCGGGGGCTTTTGGGTCCCTGCCTAGCTTGGGGGCCCTGTGACTTGTTTGGGGAGTAAAAATTAGCAGTTATATAAAATTTTACATATGAGGGTAAATTTTTGCTAATTTTTTTTTCTTTGTACATAGGGGGCAGTTTTATAATAGTTATATTCTTTTACATAGACGTAGTATTATAGTAGTTACATTCTTGTACATATGAGGAAGTGTTATAGATGGTATATTATTGTACATAGAGGGCAGTATTATAGTAGTTATATTGTTGTATATATGGGTAGCATTATAGTTGTTATATCCTTGAACATAGGAGCAGTATTATTGAAGTTATATTATTGTACATAACAGACAGTATTATAGTAGTTACACTTTTGTACACGAGGCAGTATTATAGTAATTAAATTCTTGTACATAGTGAGTGGTATTGTACTAGTTATATTCTTATACATAGTGGCCGTATTCTACAAGTTATATTCTTGTTCATAGAGGGAAGTACTATAGCAGTTACAATCTTGCACACAGGGAACAGTAATATACAGTGGTCTTATACCAGTTGCTGTCAGGACGTGTTAGAATTTATAATTTAGTGTCAGCAGGACAGGCACAGATTTAAGATCACTGCCATTAAAACTGACTGTGGAGCATTGCCATCAATATATCAAAGGTAGTATTGAATTATGGTAGTATAAGGGATTACATTGTGTCTTCTGCTGTAGTCATGTGTGGTACTACATTCTCAATCCTGTTAACTCTCAGTTTATAATGTCTTTGTCGCCCCCATATGCTCCGTGCTTTGCCTGCTGGTGTGGATTATTGTAGAGTTTATATTAGCTTTTAACCAGTGATCTGATATAGAAAACATACTGATCCAGATTTATCAATGTGTTTACAGCAGTCTGGCATATATATAGTAGATAATATGGCATCCTGCATCCCCTTGTTTTAAGACAGCAATGAATTGATTCACTGGGCACGCATATCATTGTAAATCTCCCCACTTTTCTTACATTTTATTGCTGCAGAATGTAAAGCATTATAGCATCACATATCACTGACCTAGAGATAATGACCTAGTAATCAGAAAAGAGCCTTGCTACACAGCATGGTAACAATATCACTGATTTAAACCAAATATTGAAACGTAAACCTTCTAAAAAGATATATAAAATAAAGAATACAAATCATCAAGGATACAGAGACTAGTAAGTGGAGTAATAACATCCATGGAGCAGTGCAATAGACAAAAATACCAACTGTGAAAGAAACAGTGAAATAAATCGAAACCAGAAATCAAATTAGTTCACCCCAAAAACGAGGGACAGGGTAGGATATGACCCTAAACAGGAATCTATCCAATGCACCCTCTAATATTCCCAACACTGTCCCAATTTATTCTGCCATGGCTCATCAGTGGACATAACAAGAATGAAGTAAAACTGCAATATTACATACAAAAGATTGAGAATACCAGAAAAGCCAAAATATGCCAGGGTGATGCCAACCAGCACATGTGTATTTCTCATAGCACACCTTTTGACTGGTGCAGTAGGTGCCTCCATTGTGAGCCCTCTGCTTTATTTTATCCTGGCATATTTTGACTTGCTTGGCTAACTTGTACTTATTATAATGCAGTGTTATTTTATGCCTGTTCGGTATCCAGGTGAATGGCTTGGGTTTGGGTCACACTAGATGCCTAGCTCAGCCATGCGCATCTAAACACCTGCAGAAGGTACATATTAGAGATGGGCGAATCGATTCTAACGAAGTGGAATTCGTTTAGAATTTCGGAAACTTCGGTTGGAACGAGTCGAACTTTGGGGGTACTTCGGGTGAACGAAGTGTGTTTTGATTGATAAAATGGCTGCGAGCACATGGCGCTAATGGGGCACACCATCTGGGAGGATAGAAGGGCACAAGCCCTGCATGACTTGGCAGAGATGAAGCCAATCAGAGGACGGCGGGATTCTGTGTACGTCACCGCACTATCATAAGTCGGGCGCGACGCCGGGAGCTTCACACTCCTCTTCTGTGTCATCAGGGAAGGTGCTGCGCGGCTGATAGTCTTTACTGAGAACTGATTTTTATTCAGCGTTTTTTGTGGGGTGTCTCAGATTGTTCTCAGAGATGTTCTTTTAATGTTTATTTTAATTTTTTGGGGTTTGGATCTGAAAATCCAGTGTGCGTCCACTGGCAGCTGCATTACATTCAATATCCAAGTGGGTCTAAGCCAGTTTGTTGTATTATTTAAAGAAACAGCGTTTTTACGAAACAAAATACCACTTCATTTTTGGTTGCTCAATTCTATTGCGCAATTTACATCAGGGGTAATTTAAGGCGTTGTTTTTGCTGGTGTGTTGACCAAGAAACCGTTTTTTCAACGCCAAAATATATTAATTTTTTCCTGTAGCCTAATTAACAAGCAAAAGGTTAATTACAACTTGTCTCTCTTGTTGTGTGGCGTAGAAAAACACGCAATTGTAAATGCTACAAAGCTATATTTTGTGCGGGTCAATTCTTTGGCGCAATTTAACATCAGGGGTTAATTAAGGTTGTTTTGCTGGTGTGCGGACCAAAAATAAACCGTTTTTTCACCGCCAAAATATATACATTTTTTCCTGTAGCCTAAATTAAGTAGAAGGTTAATTAAGGCCTGTTGTGCTTTTCACTTTAGTAAACACTCAGTGTTTTTAAACGACACATACCAGTAAATTTTTCCTGGCCATTTGTGGAGCGCAATGTATATCCACGGGTTACCCAGGGTTGTTACTGGGTTCATTGGAGTCAAAATCCAGGGGTGTATATTTCTTCATATACAGGATAGCTTCATCAAACAGTGTCTGTACATTTTAGAACAAACAGTATGTCAGACAGAGAGGTGGCAGGTCTCTGCACCTGCGAGTGGACAGTGGCACAAACATTTCCTGGAACAGGCCAGGTGAGCACAGCAAGGGGAGTCGCAGCAGGGGTAACTAGGTGAGGCCACAACTTGCGCTGTCATCTAGGGCCGTGTGTTGTTCTGAACCCAAGGTTCTTGTTTGGTTTGGGACTAGGTCAGTCCTCTTCCTCCAGTGGACATCTGACAACCAGCCAGAGTCGGTGGGAACGTCAGACACAACCATTAGTTGCATGGCCCGGGAGCGGGTCAGCGGCCCTCACCTGTCCTCAGCCCGCCTCTGTCCCATACGGTGCCCTCAGCAGGATCTTACTATGTGGTCTGGGTCTCACGCGGCCACTATATAGCGAGTATGAACAATTTGAGGAGGGCAGTCAGCAGCTACTTGGTCAGCGAAGAAATGGGGCCATATATCGCTGCATCATATGCAGTAGGCGGCAAAGTATAGATGTGGAGAGTGGCATGGGAGGGTCATGTTGTGAGAGGTCAGCCTCGGCAGACCATGACGGTTGATGGAGGTCAGCAGTGACGATGAAACATTAAATAGATGATGATGTAGCCGACCGCACTTGGGAGCGGGTGAGGCAAAGGGCTTCATTTTCGTCAGGAGAAGGAGGGTCAGCTTGCGCGTCAGGCCAGGGCGCAGCCAGCAAGTGGGTCGTGTGGCCGTGAGTCAGCAGGATAGCCAGCAGTGTGAGGTCGGGAGCAGCGGCCACGGGGTAAAAAAACCGCTCGCAGTCCAAGAAAGTAGCAGCACAGAGGGGGCTCAGCGGAGGGCAGCAGCTGCAGAGTTCATCAGTGCGGGCGTTGGCGGTAAAAAATCCGATTATCGGCGGTGTGGCAGGTCTTTGCTAAGACACCGGAGGAGCCGAATATGGGTATATGTAGAATCTGTGGGCAGAAAGTAAAGCGTGGCCAGGGAGCTAAACGTTGCACACGGCCTTACGTCAACACTTGCAGCGTCACCATCGGTGGTGGGGAGAAACGTGGCTTATATGTGGTGGTCCATCCTGCCCGCAGCACACAGCAGCAGCAGCAGCGCCCAGTAGCACGCATGCCATTGCAGCCAGTCAAAGGCTCCACCACCTCAGCAGAAGGATGCTGTTTCTCTTTGACATCTACTTCCCGGTCCAGGGCTCCTGCTCTCGCTACTCATGGCGCCCAGTGTCGTTCAGCGGAGGCGATTGCAAAGAGACAACAGTAGGCGTCCAACCATCGAAGGTGCAGCAGCTGACCGTGCTTCCTGTCCCAAGTTGTTGGTACTTGCAGTACTTCCTTTCCAAATGGTGGACTCTGCACGTTCAGAGAACTAATGGCGAGATGGCGAGTTCTAAGCCTAATTTATTTCCAAAAAGGGTACCAGACACTTAATAAATATGTAGAAAGAAGTGTGGGGTCAGTCCTTGAGCTTATCGGTTTGTTCCAAGGTGCACGGCAGCGTGGACGTCTGGAGCTGTTAACTTCGGTCAGGGCCAGTTCATGTGCCTTTTACAGCCCACTGGGTGATGTGCTTCCAGCCAGGCACTCCAACAACTTGGCAGGAGACGCCGCTTTCTCCTCCACAACTGTTGTCAAACTAACTTGCACCTGCGCCCAATGTCCGCCTCCTCCTCCTCCACCACCACACCACCATCTCAGCTCCACAAGTACTGCTCCATCATACCACATGTTTAGGGCACAGGCAGTGTCACGCAGTTCTACACCTGGCTTGCGCGGCGAAACGAGGGTCACACTAGGGAGAACTGCTCCGCGTCATGCAGCAAAGAATCGAGGGTGTGGCTTTCTCGCGCAACTGCAAATCTGAACCATGGTGCGGACCATGGGCGGAAAACTTGGTGTCCGCGCTGCACCGAGGAGGGATGTTCCATGGCACCCCTGGCCATGGGCGCACGTGTTCAATCTGGTTGTGAAAAGGTTCCTGAAGGTCTTCCACCGATCTTCAGAACATTCTGAAAATGGCAAGGAAAAAATGTGCATGCACTCTTATCCATTCGATACAAAGCCAGGAACACCCTTCCTCGAGTTGCAGCGGGCAGAACGGGCCTCCCCCAACACACTCTGATATGCGATATTTCACATGATTCCAGCTGCACATGTTGGACCGGACGGTATGTAGAACAGAGAGAAGGGCCATTAACGATTTTTTGATGATCCAGGCCGACAGAAGTACTCCCCTCGTGTAACTTTGATGTCAGCCAGTGGCAGTCATGCATGACACCTGCCGTTTCTGGAGTCCATTCGATGGAGGCGACGTTATTTGTCAGTCGCCGGGACTCCGGGATATATAAATCATTCCACTGCTTCATGTCCGGGAAAAACAGATGCTGCAAAATTCTGTCTGGGCTGGGATAGAGACGTGGCGGCTTACATTCGTGGCCACAATGAGTCGGTGGGGACTGAAATGAGGAGGAGGGAAGGACATGGGCAGAAGCATTGTCTGGTGAAATGAGTGGATGTTCATACCAGGTGGACCAAGAGTGGAGGAGCAGGAGCACTGGAGGAGGTGGATGGAGATGAGGAAGAGAGGCTGTGACCCCCTAGCACCGTGGCAGTTTATACAGGTGGAAATGGAGGCAGGGAGCCTCGGAGTCACTTGTGCAGATGGCCCGCAGTTGCTTATTTGCTGGCTAGTGACAGCGAATAGTTCAGCATCCGGCAGAGGATGACTTCTGGCTCGCCACCCTAATTGGACCCTCGCTACCGGTCCAATATGGGAGCTTTTTCCCAGCTATTGAGAGTGGAGGACAAATCATATTACTATAGGAAATCCTCCGTAATCAGATTGGCTGCTGCCTATGTGGAACATCGTCCCTCCTCTGGACAGGATTCTGACTGGGGGGTTCATCAAGCATCACGTTATATGCCGCGGTGCTGGGGAATGGTGGGGGGGGGGGTATGGAGCAGTACCAGTCCATCAGTAGTAACCTAAGTCTGAGTCACTGAGGAGCAGCTTCCTTCACTCCGCCTAGTGAGGAGGGCAGTCGCCTCAGCAGCAGCAGGACCTGGAGCAGTCCTGAACCAACAGGTTGTGCCTACTTGGACAGCACTCTGCCACCTCAGTTAGAAGATCCGCTGGACTACTGGGCAGCAACGGGATGTGTCGGCCGCAACTTGCCGAGTTGCAGTGGAGAAGCGGTCCTGCCGGTCAGTATGTGGCATCAGAGCGGGTGTTCAGTGCGGCGGGGGCCATCGTTACCCCAGCCCCCCCCCCGAGTAACCCTCTTGTTCCACGGGAATGTGGAACGGGAGGACCTCTTTGTCAGATGAATCAGGCTGGGATCGGCAAGATGTCCACACACAATGGACTTATGGCGTCAGGTCTGGGTTCAAACTTACCTGGCCTCAGCCACTATTCTGATGCGGCCCACCCCACCTGATGCCACACAATCTGCTTTCAGTTTCTCCATTGCCTTCCACCATCTTTACCAGGGACTGGTTATTGCCTCCCACCTCAACACTCTGTCATTGTGCCACTCTACGACCTCATGGGCTGCTGCTGTGCTGTTGCCGTGACATCCTCACTGTGTCATTGTGCCACTGTCTGACTCTGCTGCTGCTGTGGCTGCTGCCATGTCCTCCACACTGTGTCATTGTGCCATGCCTGACCTATGCTGCTGCCGCTGTGACCCTCCGCTCTCAGTCATTGTGCCACTCTGTGGGCTTCTCCTGTTTTGCCGCCTCAAGAATGTCATTGTGCCACTGGCCTGATCTCATATGCTGCCGCCTTGACCTCCACACTGTGTGTTGTGCCACTCTGTGGGCCTATATTACTGTTCTGCCTGCCTCCGAATGTCATTGTGCCACGCCTGATCTAATTACTGTGCGCCGTGACCTCCACACTGTGTGATTGTGCCACTCATGAGGCCTATATGTTTTGCGCCTCCAGAATGTCATTGTGCCACGCCTGATTCATGCTTGCTGCTGTCGTGCCTCCACACTGTTGTCATTGTTGCCCACTTGTTGGCCTAATACTGTTTTGCCGCCTCCAGAATGTCCTGTGTGCCACTGCCTGACCTCATAATGCTGCGCCGTGCACCTCCGCTCTCAGTCATTGTGCCATCTGTGGCTATTCCTCGATGTTTTGCCCACCTCCAGAATGTCATTGTGCCACTGCCTGACCTCATGCGGCTGTTGGCTTGCCGCCGACACCTCCCACACTTCTGTCATATGTTGCCACCTGAGCCCTCAGCTTGTTTGTTTCAGCTGTCGCTGCACATGACTTTGATCAGGCTTGCATTCACCTACAGTTTTTTGGTACTTTTTGCCCTCTTAAGTGCCAGAGGAATTTTAGAGTGAAGCGATTCTAGAGCGGACGAGCAGTCATGTGCGGGTCATACTAAAACACAACATGTATGATGACCAAACCAAGCTCCCTCTGCATATTTAAGCATGGCACAACGTTCTACCCTCCTCCCCCCCCCCCACCCCCCCCCCCCCCCCAAACCCCCCCCCACACCTACCCCCACACTCACCGCCCCCCCCCCCCCCCCCCCCGAGCACCCTGCATGGTCTGTGGACAGGAAATAGCTGCTTTTTTAACGCGATTTCGTGCCGAAGTTAATTCGGAACTAACAAATTTTGTTCGGGAAAATTTAGCGAAGGTGAACGAAATCGATTTTTTTGAGAAATTCGCCCATCTCTAGTACATATACTATGGCGTTGTGTTCGATCTGTTTTAGCTCATGGTTATGTGCTGCCTCTACCAGATATTTAGACATATGCAGCTGACATATGGCATGTTCTTAATGTGAACACAGCCTTAATCATTGTAGGAAAATCATTGTAGGGAATATTAAAAGTTGCAATGGAAGTAGATCCTTGCCCAGGGTCATCCTCCTTAGCCCCCTCCCCCACACCACGCACACTTTCTTAATGGATTAATCTATTTGATTTATTTTAGTATTTTTGTCTGTTGCATTATTCTTTTGACACTACTACTCTACTTCATATGTATCATTTTAAGTATTAGGGGATCACAGCTTACTTGATATGGCTGAGTCTTTTAGACTAAAGTTGATGGATTTTAACTCACAGCAAGCATGATTCTAAATGCTGCTTTGGATGTGAATGGAGTATAATAAAACCTATAATGCAATGTAACAAGCTAAAATATGTTACAGTGGCTCAGCTGTATTGTTCAGGGTATGCCTATGCACAGAATGCTGATGGATTTTAAGGTGGCAGCCAGTAGAACTGTAAATGCAGCTTTGGATGTGATTAGAGTATAAACTATTAATCATACATAAGATAAATTTGGTTTGTTACATTTGCCCACAATGAGATTGCAACCTATTTGAGCCTTTCTGATCGCTGGCATAGATTTATTTTCCTATTACGGTCATGGTTGGAGCTTATAGTATTTTTGTCTACTGCACTATTCCTTTCACACTATTTTACCTATTGGCATTTGGACCTTTGATGACTTGTATGTATCATTTTTTTTAAGTATTAGACAATGTCCACACGGGTAAATTTCGGTGCGCATTTCATGTTATATTTGCGCTCTAAGACTATGTTCACAAGGGGTAATTTCGTATTTGCGCTCTAATAGGAGCGAGATGCGCCCCCATATATTATGTAAAACACAGGTTCATAGAGAACTATGGATTATGGACTACTCTCCCGCTGTTAATACGATTGGTTTGTACTTGCGGGGAGTTATAGGGGTATAAGGGCAGTGTCGTGCGGCGTATAGGCGCCGCGAGTATGCTATAAGTCATTGGGGGCGGGCGGGAGGCACGCCCCGCACGCTCCCCCCTCGGCGCGGGGCACACGCAGGGTGCTGAGCGTCGCCCGGACTCCGGAGGGTTGGGGGACCGGTCGGTGTGGCCCAGCATATGGTCGACCCGGGGGTTCAGTGCACCAGTACGGGGGGAACACGGGCGGAGACGCAGCGCGGACCCACGGGGGCCGGGGGGGGACAATCTCCGCGGTCCGCGGGGGGGGAGGGGCGGGGGGGGGGGAGGGGGAAGAGGGGGAGCACAAGGCGGAGGGGCACGCAAGGAGAGGGCACGGATTGCGGGGAGGGGGGGACGTCCACGAACGGAGGAACTACAGCACCACACGGGGGGGAGGTTAAACAGCGGAACGGGTCGACAACGCGTAACACAAGGTGTCAGGCAAGCTCCTGCCGGAAGGGGGCGACGACTCCCCACACGCACCACACCGGGGAACACGGACGAAGGGGCACCACAACCCAGGAACAAGATACGAGTGCAGAGGGCCGCGGGGGAGAAGGGGCATGGTGGGAGGCACGGGGAGAGGGCGGGAGTAGTGGGGGGCCCCACGGCCGGGGCACCCACCACCAGGGACAACACGAAGCCCCCGGGGGGAGGGGGGGAGCAACCCAAGGACGGTACGGCCCACCGACCGCAAGGAACGCCGCACCCGCCCGACGGTGAGACAGGTCGACGAGGGGGCCCCCCCCCGAGAACAGACGGGGCACCGAACAGCGGGGGGGGGAATGTGGCACGGGGCATACCAAAATCAGGGGGCTGAAGGGAGACAAAAAAAAGCGGCCAGTGGGCAGGACAAGAAGACCACGCCGACACCCCCCGCCAGGAGGAGACACGCGGGGCGGGGGGAAGAGGAGGAGGAGGGTGGGGGCCACGGGGGGGAGGTTGCCAACGAACAGGCCAAACAGGGGGGGAACCGGAGGACCGACCAGGGGGGGCTCACGCGGGTGCCGGGGGGGGGGGGACGGGGGCGGCAAACAGGGAGACCCAACGAATTCGCGGCGCCGGGGGGAGGCCAACCGCGGGGGGGGGGGGGGGGGCCAGCCCCCACCACGGCCACGGGAGCCCGGATGGGTGTGTGGGGCTGGGGTCCCCCACTGGTTGGGTCTTGTTTCTGTCTTATGCCCCATCGCTTTCTTTTTTCCCAGTTGCTTCCCCCTGTTTTCCTTTCTTTTTTTCTTTTTTCCCTACTATCTTCTTTTAGGGGGATACAGCTGAATAGGCTTGTTCTCACCATGCTGTTTCACAGAGCCTGCTCTTTACAGCCAACTTCAGGCTCCCACTTCCTGTTCAGGCTGTGGGTTGTTCTACAGCAGTGATTGACAATTCAGTTCTCTTATTCCTACCTGATCCTATTAGGGGGACATTGGTGATTGGAGGGTTTTCAATTGCAGGCCTGAAGGCTTCAGATTGTCAGTTAAATATGTCAGTAACAAATATAAACAAGTTCCTGTGCTGCTTATAAAACACAGCAGAGTGGCATCACCATATCGGCCAGGGCTGCTAGAGCAAAGAGAGGCGGTCGGTAACTAGAGAAACTTATGTAAACTAGCAGGAAAAAACAACTTCTCCAACTGAAATGAAGCAAATTCAGAACAGCAATGTATTTGGTGATAGTCTTTACTTCCTTTGCCTACATGTTTAATGCCAATCAATGTGATGGTAATGCACCTTTAAATGCTAGGGCTGGTTCTTTCAGCCAAATGTTGATGGATTCCAGCTAGCAGCAAGCATGATTCTAAATGTTGCTGAGGATGTGAATGGAGAATAAGACAACCTATAATGCAATGTAGCATGCTAGGGGCTCAGCTGTATTGTTCGGGGTATGCCTATGAGCGCAGTGCTGATTGATTTTAAGGTGACAGCTAGTACAACTGTGAATGCAGCTATGGATGTGAATAGAGTATAAGTTGTTATCATATATAGGATATAATTGGTTTCTTACAAAATAAGATTAAAAACCCTTTGCCGAGGTTAAGTATTGAAAGCTCGTACTAGTAGTTCCACATCTTTACAGCCGTGCAGTACAAAGCTTATACCACTAATGGGTTTGATTGCGTTTTCCATGTAATTCTTCCATTCCTATTTGAGATACCTTGCTGGAAATTAAAAAATATATATTCATAAGGCACGTGCAATATTAAACATGTGTTACAGCAGAATCCTTCAGGGCTTAATTAATCGATGTCTCTGAATATAACACTGCATAGAGCGACCCCTTTGTTTATCTCACTGGAGTTAATGGGGCTTGATGAATAATTCTCTTTCATGTGAATATTACATGGGTGAGGTAGGAGACCTGCATGTAGCCCTTGTACAAGTTCCTCTATCCGCTACTACAAAGCAAATTGTCGGATTGTTCGTCAGTAATTTGCTGCCAGACGGAGCTGGTGCCCTCTATTTCAGAAAATGTTGTTATCCTGTCTGTCACATATTATCTGCTGGCGACAGACGGCTACAATTACAGGACTCGTCCACTCGCTTCATTCTGTTTTATCCTTTAGTGGATTAGATTTTGTAAATCAGGTTTATTTGTTGGTTTTTTTCCGACTGCTGAAAAGTTACGATTTAACTTCTCATTTCAAAGGCTGTTTAAAGGGACAGCACCCTACCTGTAGTTTTTGTGAATACAAGCATTTTCTCACTATGGTTTTATCAGATCCTGGGAAAGTCGGGTAACATCCTATATGGCTTTCCTTATTCCCGAACCAGTAAATCTGCATTGTTAGGGCCCTTGTACACAAGTCCATAATATATTGCCTGTATTGTGTTCTCTGTCTATACTGTGATGTCATTGAGATATTGAACTCCTTTTCACTACATAAAAAAACTCCTTCAACCTCCAAAAACGCATTACATGAAACATATAACACCCAAACCCACCCCATAACCAACATTCTACAAATTATATTACTCCCCCCCCCACAACAACCCAACTATAAATAAATCGCCCCTACCAACCACTTTTCCATAACCCCTAAAAACACTCCCCCTCCCCCCCCAACCCACACCCCCCGCCCCCCTCTCATGTTTAATGGAACTTTCCATGCCCACAATATTAGTATAGAATGCGCCGGATTTATGAACCCGCTCTACAGAGGGTCATAAATCAAATGCATCACTAGGGCGACATTTCTGGCTCAGGTATACTTTGAAAGTGGTTTACCTGTTCTAGCAGTAATGCGCCTAGAAATGCCATAGTGAAGCTATAAATATATAGCCCCGTATGGTTCTATTGCGCCCTTCCTCCCGCACGCCCCCATAAAATCAGGCACATTACGAAGTGCCACTGGTGCTTTGTAATGAGCCTGATATTGGCGTACGGGCGATTTAAAAATCTAGCGAACGGAGCTTCGCTGGATATCGGGCTGCAAAGATGCCAGATATCTGGCGCAGCCCCAGTCATATATGTCGCTCTAAATGTTCTGTATGTGCACATTTTTCTATCATTTTGCTGTTAATAAAAAAAAATAATTTTCTTTCAAAACTATGTGCAAAAAACTAATTTTTTAAATTTAATTTTAGTCATGAGATAATAGAGATTTTATCAGCTGTGAGTGCATACCAGTATCTCTGGTTACAACCATTATCTTCCTTCCTGATTAGAGAGCAAGGAGTGACATTACCATGGACAGGGCTCACTCTCGCAAAAGACTAATTATCTCTGACAAGATTAGCTTTTGTTTACAGAAAAGCAATTGTTTTCATTCCTCAGAGAACTTGTAGCTTTGTTTACTGAAGACTAAGGGTGACCTGTATAAACGGGGCTGCGTCAGATATCTACCGTCTTTTCAGCCCGATATCAGGCGCAGCCCCACTCGCTACATTTTTAAAAGTCTCGCACGCCATTATCGGGCGCATTGCATAGCGCCCATGGCACTTTGTAATGTGCCTGATTTTGGGGGGCGGTGCAGAACCGTAACAAAGCTATAGATTTATAGCTTCATTGCGGAAATTCCAGGCGCATTACTGCTGGAACAGGTAGAGCACTTTGAAAGTGGCTTCTATCCTGAAGCCAGAAATGTCGTACAAGCAGTAGAATGCGCCTGATTTATGACCCGCTGTAATAAATCAGACGCATTCTAGACTAATATTATGCGCATGAGGTTTGCCGTTTAACCACCAAATTTCATACATGTCACCCTTAAAGGGAACCTGTCACATAGGTTGTGTCCCCCTTGCTGAGGGCAGCATAGCTAGTGTCAGACTTGCCTGTTCCCAGCACTGTCCACTTATTCTGTAAGATGCAAGCAGTTTTTGAAGCAGTTACCCCTTAAACCTCCGGCATAGGTTAAATATTCCACAATCTTTATTCCATCAAAGTTTAAAAGACATGTTCCATAACGAATCCCCAAAGGGTCGACGCGTTTCAGAGAAATATCTCCTTATTCATGAATACGGAGATCTTTCTCCGAAACGGTCGCGACCCTATGGACGATTCGTTATGGAACATGTCTTTTAAACTTTGATGGAATAAAGATTGTGGAATATTTGAACCTATGCCGGAGGTTTATGCTGGACTTTTTCTTCCTTTGCACTTGGACAAAACGTACCTGAGGCAACTTCAGCCCATCCGGGCGTTCCCCCGACAAGATTGAATCAGGTGAGCTGACCTTTCAATGTGCATTTGATGTTTTTTCATTTACCCTTAATTCTTATTATGAGCAGGTGTTAGCTCCACCACCAACGGCTAGCTCCAACCACAAGACAGTTATTCACATGTTTTTCCTATTCAAAGTAATAGGTGTTGTCAGTTCGAGGTGGGCGAGGCTAGCCTCCGATGGCCGGGTTGAAAAATAAAAATGATACTTGATGACTTTTCTGGCATGAAAACTGCAGATTAGAGCAGTAAATTACACGAAAAACTACAGCATACTTACGAATAAGGGACACAGCGCTGAAAACAGCAGGTCTGACACTAACTTGTGCTGTCCTCAGCCAGGGAGGAAAATCTATGTGACAGGTTCTCTTTAGTCTCCTGTAATTACATCTTTGTAATGCCTCAGCTAGTTACAGAGAACTTAAATATGCTAATCACTGCTATAGAACCACCCACATCCTGTCAGGACAGAAGATGAAAAGTTGCTTGTATCTCAGTGAAACAGCATTGTGAGAAAACCCCTTTAGATAAAACATATATGTGATTTGTGATTCACAAAAAAACAAATACAGTTGTAAACAAAGCAACTTTTGAAATACGTTTTCCCATTGTAGTTTGTAAAACCACCGTGCTTTATGTTTGAATACCTTTTGGGGCCTTTAAAATGTATAGTCCTGTCAAACTGCAAAAAGGTAATAAAAATAGCTGCCTAGGACATAGCTCAAAAGGAGCATTGTTTCTCATTAGTGAAAGGCACCATGTCGGCTGTGGAGACTTATTTGCCTTGGTCACTCCACTGAAATTGAAATATATTCTAAAACACTCATGGGAAAAGAGTTGAGACTCGGCAGTGCTCTCTATTGCTTGTAGCATTCTTCATGATACATCTCACCCACTTAGACTTGCAGTGTGAAAGGGATTAATAAAGCCATGCCAGATAGTTCATCTGCAGACAGCTGTTTCGGGGTGTAACCCCTTATTAGTGCAAAGTAGTACACTGGCTGGCGTGGTGATAGCCAATAGATGTAGCAATGGGGTATTGTTTAGGAAACCTAGGAGGTACATTCCAAGGACCCACAACTTGTCCAAGGCTTTGTCCACATGAACAGAATTTCTAGTTGGATTCCGACTTGAAATCCTTGTGTAAAACTGAAAGGATAATATCTCCATTGACCTCAATAAAATATATGCGTTGTAATTCAGAAAACACATATTTTCAGCGCCTGGTTTCTCAAACTGACACATGGTAAATAAAATGTAAAACATGCTCATACTTCGGTCGAATTTCATGTGGAAAACACGTGAAAATTGACTATTGATGTTAATGCGGATGGCTAAAATCCTCATGCAATACATTTGTATGTGTAGTGCATGTGGTTTTTAACCCAGATCCACGTCCATAACCATTAGGCATGAATTAAACTGTAAACTGCATGTAAAACCATATCTGAAAAACAACCCTAAGGGCCACATGTATGAAAACTGAATCGGACTAAAACTCACTTTTTTGCCCATAGTAACCTATGGGCAACAAAGTGAGTTTTAGACCTAAACCGTTTTCATACATGTGGCCCTAAGGGCTACATGTATGAAAGGGACTGCACCAGTTTAGAGCCCGAAAAACTGTTATAGCCCTGTCCAACAGATGTATGAATAGTCGTACGCCAAAACTTTGTGCAGTCTACACTAGAAACAACCATTTTAAATGCGCCAAGAACGCGCCAAAGTTTAGCACAAAATTGCCAAATCCATACCATGGCTGAGACAAGGGGCGACATCTATGAATTCACATTCGCCATTTTTGTAACTTGGTGCCGACACACCGGTTCTAAATAGATATAGAGGAGTGTATAATACGACAGTATGAATAAAAGTGTTATGTACCAAACTTCCTTGGCGCATAACACTCAAAGTTGTTGCATAGAGTGTTATGCGACAAACTTTGAATGGCACCAAAGTTTGGCACCTTAAAATGTGTCGTCAGGTGCACAATACGCCAAGTTTTCATACATCTATTAAACCGGCAATATACAACAAAAAAATGTTGAAGGCAAATTCATAGATGTCACCAAAATTTTGCCGCATAACACTCATATTCATACATACTGTTGTATTCTACACTATTGACTTAGAACTGGCATGACAGCGCCAAATTTCATGTACTTTAGTAAATAATACTTGTTGAAAACACACCGGACAACACGGTCTTATTAAGTTAAAATTAACTTTAAAGGGGTTGTCTCACTACATTGATTCATCTTACCTCAGTCCTGTTTTCTTGGTTTCACTTTGAATTCAGGGCGTGTTTACTGATTTGTACTAGGCTGCAGCAGAAGCCAAGTCTGTAACTATATCAACCAGTGCTGGCAGCCTATCAGGAAAGATCAAACAGGTCTGTAGCTATAGCAACCTGAGGAGCTGATGCAGCCCATACAAGAGGAGATATCTAGGAATAGGTAGGACACTGTTAATGGACATATATTTGCATATATTGCAAAGTGACTTGTTTTTGCAAGATCTTTAACATAAAAAGCAATCCTTGTAGCGAGACAACCCCTTTTAACTCATTTACTAATTGTGTGAACGTCTTCTAAGTCTCTATAGGTAGGGGTATAACCTAAATTCCTGGTAACAGGGCCCCTACCGCCCATGTGTCATTGATAATACTGGTGTATATGAAATAATAGACTTTGTGTCCTATAAGGCACCAGAACCAGGTGCAACTGCCACCTTTTCACCCCTATAACTACGCCCCAGACTATAGCAACACCATCTGCCAATGCACATGCTCATTCCTCACAGCTTTCCCATATCCATGATGCTATATGTATCTTGCGCTCAATGACCGGAAATGTTAAAAATACCGATGTGACTGATACAAAGACAACCATCAGTATAACAGTTTTTCCACTGGACTTCAATGGATGGAAAACCTAGTGCTGAAGCATGCTGTCACTGACAATGATTTTCACATTATCAATGGGACCTTGTGTGGAAAAAATTTATGTCATAATTGACAATTTAATCTGTGTTTGCTAAAGTCGCATTTACTCCATTTTAGAACAACGGATCAGACAAAAGATCATTGACGTTGGACAGAAAAATATTTCTGGCCAAATGTTGTGATAAAAGTTTTGTCAAAGGTGTGAACAGGACTAATAAAATCTGAAATGTTCCTCTACTGTATTCCCCAAGTACCTGCATAATTAAGCACATCTGGGGGATCTGAGAAAGCTGGGTGAGAGCCCCTATAGGAGTTGCAGTGGTTGTACTTTAAAAGTAACCTGTCACATAGATAATACCCCCCTTGCTAAGGACAACACAAGCTAGTGTCAGACCTGCTGTTTCCAGCACTGTGTCCCTTATTCTGTAAGATGCTGCAGTTTTTGAGCATTTACCCCTCAAATCTTATTCATGACAGGTGTTTTGCCCTGCCAACAAAGGGTAGCCCCGCCCCTGACAGTTATTCACATGTTTTACCTATTCGAATAATAGGTTTTTCAGTTGAAAGGGAGGCGGGGCTAGCCTCAGGTGGGCGGGGTTTGAAAAAAAATTACTCTTTGAATGACTCTTCTGGCTGTAAACTGAAGATTTGAGCATTAAATACACAAAAACTACAGCATCCTACAATATAATATGACACAGTGCTGGAAACAGCATGCCTGACACTACCTTGTTCTGTCCTCAGCACGGGGTGGGGGGGGCATAATCTATGTGACAGGTTCTCTTTAATGGGTTCTCTGTTATGCACAAGCCCTATTTGTTAGAAGTGTCCTTGAACAATAAGTTGATCATAAAGTGTCAACCTGTTGGACCTTCAGCAATCAGCTGTAATTTGTGGGGAAAAATGGAAATAAGTGTACAGTTTCCTGCTTTGTCACCTCCGGGGAAATTAGGCATTCCACAGTGATGATTCGAATCAATGGGCTATGCGTGTACTGCAGGACAGGACAGAGATGCTCTTTGCAATCACTCTCCACCCCAGGCAAAAGGTTAGGTTCTTAAAGGGGTTGTATCATTTCATTAAATGGTCTTCAGAATAAGGGGGCGTGAAAACAAGCAACTTTGCAATTGGATGTCATTAGCAAAGCTGTCTTGTTTTCACAGTCTGCCTTATTTTCCCCAGTGCCGGTCAGATTCCACCTCCTTTCATTTCATTGGCTGACGGCTCTACTGATTTACATTCTGTCTGGCCCCCGGTCGTAATCACGGGAGCGTTTATTCCTGCCTCTCCCTCAAATAAGGGAGGGCAACATTTCACTTGCACAGCCGGGCGCACATAACACGCAGCTCTTCACAATCAAAAAGGGTAGAATTGTGCGCGGTGCCTAAGATCGGTTGCTGGGGATATTCATAAAGGAAACTGGATTCACTTTAACAAACCTCCAGCGGGAAAGGGGAGAAAGAACAGTGCCTGATTTAGAAACTGTTTAACTGAATGAGGGCTGTGGTATTAAAAGCTTTTAAAAAATAAATGCATGGGGAAAGGGAACACACATGACAAGGGGGCTCAGACATAATATCTTGGCAGCAAGTCAAAGTTTAGGGAATTTTGGAGAGTATTTGATTCAGAAAAGGAAACCCGTTTCAGCGAGAACAAATAAAATTTTGGGCCACAAAATGAAAACTGCTAGGCTAAAACTCTTTTTTTCCCCATAGCGTTTTGTTTGGTTGCCTTTGAAACAAGTATTTTAGCCCTAACAGTTTTTCATCTTTGGGGTTCTTATGCCCTTGGTTTAGTTTGGACTACATGTTGAACTTATCATTGTTGATGTGTTATAGTTAACTCTTTAATGATATCTCTAGAAGACTATTTCATAAAACGTTTGACGTGACACTTTGCTGAGCACTTCTGCCCTTTCGGTTTAGCATTGGATGGGGTCTCAGCACCCAGACCTACACCAAACAAAACTTTTACCATTCGTTATGACATGTCAAAACTTTTCTGAAATGAGTTAGCTTTCAAGCTCTACAAAGAATGGAATTTTTTTATCCGCAATTTTTGAATGCTGTGTTTTTTTCATTTATATATGCAATTTGTGTCCCTTTTTTCCTATAGAGAGTCTATGGAAAAAAAGCATTAAAAAATACTGTACATAGAGTATGATGAATTTTAAGAAATATAACTAAACGCTCCAAAAGTGGGAAAAAAATTTCAAAACCCCCACACACTGCTTGTGGCACGTTGCCTCCCTATTGTCCTGCAGCAAACATCTAGCAGTAGGATTGCAAGAGTGATGGGATGACATGAGAATGCAAGAGGGGATCCCCATTTTAATGCAATCCACGATAACCCTGTGTTCTGAATACATCCCATTATAGGTGCCAATCCCAGGAAGCAACTCTGCTTGCTGTCAGTGAATGCAAAGATTCATTGTTTATACTTAAAGGGGTTGTCTCACTACAAGGATTGCTTTTTAGGTTAAAGATCTTGCAAAAACAAGTCACTTTGCAATATATGTCCATTAACAGTGTCATACCTATTCTGAGATATCCCCTCTTTTATGGGCTACATCAGCTCCTCAGGTTGCTATAGCTACAGACCTGTTCGATCTCTCATGATAGGCTGCCAGCACTGGTTGCTATAGCTACAGACCTGGCTTCTACTGCAGCCTAGTAAAAGCCAGTAAACACGCCACTGAATTCAAAGTGAAACCAAGAAAACAGGACTGAGGTAAGATGAATCAATGTAGAGACAAACCCTTTAAAGACTGAAAACCTGCTCTAACCTAATCTTATACATCTCATATTTGTGGGTTGGATGCATTTGTAGTCTAGACAACCCTTTGTGAGCTAACTACATTAGCAGCACAAATCTCTTTTCTGTCCTGAGTGTATCTGTGCAGGTAAAATGTATCAATCAAACTTTATCATTTTTTTTTTCTCTGAAAAAGACATCAGAAAAATGTGTTTTGTGGAAAATAGCCTGAAAAATTCAGTGTTTTTTGGAAAAATGCCAAAAAAAGTGCAGCGTTTCTCAGGAGAATGCTTAGTGTGAAACTAACCTTAATCCTTTAATGAGGCAGCAGTTTTTGGATTTTTGGTTTTCGCTTTTTTCCTCCCCACCCTTATTTATATTTGGGGTGGAAAGTGAAAACAAACACCCTTGCTGGTCCTCTAGCACGCTGACCGCGCTGATGTAAACGGTTGCGAATGGTCTGACATTTGGTTGCCTCTCTCCTTCCTCAAATGTCCTTGGAGTTGTATGGTATTCATTATCTGGTTCCACAGGGCATTATTTACAATGAAGCAGTCATCAGTGTGTGATGGAGCCAAAGGACGTCCACTTCTTTTCCTTTCTGTGACTCTTCCAGTCTCTCTATATCTCTGTTACAACCTGCAGTGACACTCTAAGCTCAGTGGCCACTTCCGTCTGATAACATTCTGCTTGAAGCCTCGGTGAAGTAGTATTGAACAACTGTAAGGCGTTGTTTTGGCCTCATGATGTTAAAATGTGAACAGCATGATAAGGTGAACTGTTTAAATCCCAATTCAATTTGATCCCCAATATTTCTTGGGCAATTCAGGGATCAAACACCTGTTGTGAATCTTGCCATTAAGCTCCTTGTTAGGCATCAGTAAGTTGTACAAAAAATACTGAAACGATGGACAGTTGGACATCATATGCATTATGAAGTAGAAAATGGATGTTCATCCTGAATTTCAACTAAAAGCCAAATATCCCTAACTTTTTGTGAGTAGTGTATATACAGTGTTGGTGGCCCACCAGTGGAGCTGATTCTGAGGCTCACCATTGGAGTAAATTCTGGGGGCACACCCTACAGCTACTGTATATGCTTCTTATATTGTGTCTATTGCTTTTTGTATCTTGCTCTCTGCCTCTCCCAAGGATGTATATACAGTTTAAAAGAAACTCCTAGCCTGCCACGCTCAGGGGCCTGTAAGATGTAGGTTACAAGTTGTTCATGCAGACAATAGTGACCAGGATGATGGGAGTGGTATTGGTGGTCTGTGTGGTGCAACAGTGATGCAAAAAAAAAAAAAGCAACAAGAACCGCTTCGGGAAAACTTCAGGCTTTTACTCCAGCAAATAGACTTGTTGGACGTTGCTATTCACATCAGCAAGTAACTTTACTCTGAGCCATCTGAACCCTTTTCCCGCGAAGACTTTTGACCCCTCCCCTTGTTTGACCCGAGCCGTGCAGAAAGCTGAAAAGGGCCCGATCCCCCTCCTAGTTCAATCAAGAGTGCTGACCCCCTGGCAATGAGGACTCTATCCTCAGTCCTCTCTAAGGCCTCGTTTTAACGGTTATTTTTGAACGTATTTACATCGGATTGCCGTGGTAAAATATTTTTTGAAATAGTTTAAAATTTGTTGCAAAAAAAGCCCCAAGGGGGGACCGTATTTGGAACTGATTTCCGACGGATTCCCATTCCAATCATTGAAGGTAGTGAATGTCCCTAAATAATTGACTGCACCATTGTTTTTCCGTCCGGATTGCCAGTTCCAATCCGCGAGCGGCAATCCGGCACGGAAATACGCGTCATGTATAACACGAGCCGAACTTTTTATTGAAATCAATAGAAATTTAGGACTTGTGAACTTTGTTTCTGAATGATTGCCGGACGGAATGTGACATCGTCAATCCGTCGCAAATTACGCCGGCGAAATAAGCCGTGTGAACGAGGCCTAAGGGTTCCTGACTCTCTTTAGCAGTCCTTCAAACTGCCCACCTTAATCTCAGTTATATCACTCTCTTGTCTTGCTCTTTTCTGTGTCTCTGTTGTCTCACTACTTCAACATCCTCTGACTTTGTACAACTTAAACCAATCGCAAGACATTTCCTTACTCATCATAATTGTGATGCAACATTGCTACAGGTTAAAGGGATAGACAAAATACAGATCTCAAACTGAAAAGGTGATTGGAAAAAACAATTGGCCCAATTGGAAACTCGGTGGATCATGAGATTGGGTAAAAACTAAAATTACGCGTTTGAGAACACGTGAATGATATGTACAGTGTTGGACTATGGTGCATTTGGTGGCCCACCAGTGCAGCTGATTCTGGGGCTCACCATTGGAGTATATTATGGGGCCACATCCTACAGCTACTGTATATGCTTCTTATATTGTGTCTATTGCTTTTTGCCTCTTTCTCTCTGCCTCTCCCAAGAATGTATATGCAGTTTAAAAGAACCTCCAAGCTACCACGCTCAGGGGCCTGTAAGATGCAGGTTACCAGTTATTCGTGCAGACAATAGGTGTGGTGACCAGGATGATGGGAGTTGTATTGGTGTTCTGTGTGGTGCAACAGCGATACAACAAAACAAACAGCAACAACAGCTTCGGGAAAACTTCAGGCTTTTACTCACAGCACATAGACGTTACAATTCACATCAGCAAGGAACTTTACTCTGCAGCAGATCTGATGTCCCATTCCTGCGAGAGACTTACAGAATGCTGACAACTGGCACTGATCCCCATCCTAGTTCAGTGCAGGAGTGCTGACACCTGGTGACTTAGGACTCCATCTCTCAGTCCTCTCTAAGGGTTCCTGACTCTCATCATCAGTCCTCCAAACTGCCAACCTTAATCTCAGTTGTCTCACTCTCTTGTCTTGCTCTCTTCTCTGTCTCTGTTGTCTCACTTCTTCCTCTCTGTACCCCTTGCTTTGTTGTTTTTCTGTAGCACTTCTGTGAGTGAGGCTCTGCAGTCTGCCTTAGTTGCCCTGTCTATCACTGGCTGATAGACAGGGGCTCTCCCTTACGCTTTAACACAGTTCCACTTCTACTTTTAACAATACTCAGAACAGAACTGAACTGGAAGCCTTATAACTCTTGCTCCTCAGCTGTCAGCTCACTAATTAGCTGCTAGCCCAGCAGTACTGTCTCCCACTTGTTTCGCCACTGCAAGACAAATTAACCTTTCTAAATTCTAACCTTTCTAAGTTAATGACTCTGCAATTCTATGTACAGTTTTAACTATATACATACATATACATTAATATACACTTCCACCTCTTACCGGGCCACCAGAGTGTTCCCCTGTGGGCCAGTCCCAGCCTGTTTATGTAATGCAGAATGGTATACCTAGATGGTGCTCCCATTAGTCCTACCTATGGATTCAATGGGAGCAGTAACATGGCAGCTATGAAAGCCTTCGTTAGCCATAATAACAGCTCGGCACCCCACAATCTTGTCGGGTGAGTGACAATCAGGTATAGAGGAATGGTATTAAGCACTGTTCCCCATTCATTTAGATGATGTGGCGATGTAATGAATAAAACAGCAGGGTTTAGAGCTGGCTCCTGCTGTTAGCGGTGAGTGTCAGCTGTATCTAACAGCCAGCATACATGAGTGAACCCACTCCATACTCCCTTCACACCACCATAGAAATTCAGTACACAGGCCATTAAGGTTAGAGGAGTAATAGAAGTTACTTTTTTGTAATAAGTAATTGCTGCAAAAAAATAAAAAAAATGCTCCCTTTGCCACTCAGTGCCATTATAGTGTTGTATAATTATCTAATGAGGATATACTGCTTTATAGTTTTTGTGAGAGAACTATAGAACATGTCCACCTCTACCACCACCAGGTGAAAATGCAGGACAGTCAACTTCAGTTCCTTTGCAGAGATGAAGCCTTTATTGTAGATTTCAGAGACAGCAATTATAACAATTTTTTCCCCAGAAAGTTATGGATGAATGTACCTGATACCCTGAGGTTCATCCCTCCATCCATCCCTACCACAGTTCATCCACAGTAAGTGTATGTTTACACTTTGTAATTTGGAAGTGTAAATTTACACTTCCAAATGATCTTCAGAATACGCCCGAGTAAAGGCGTATTTCAAAGTGTATTTTTAGCCAGACTTTTTATGGGCTTTTACTGGCGTAAGCGTCTGAAGAATTGACAAAGCGCTTACATTTATGCTAGTAAAAGCGTTCCAAGATACGCAGTGCAATATGCGTCCTGTGAATGATGACCTGTATTTTACATCAGAATCATTGAGAGCTGCATAGAACATTGTTAAATCATATTTTGACTCATACTTTGGCACAAAATACGCAACGGAACAAGCGTAAAATTACATCATGTGAACATACCCATAGATTAATTCTGCCCTCTTCTTCAATTCTCCTCCAGTCCTCTCCAGTTCTCTATACTTGTTCTATTCCAATCTATCTATAGTTTTGAATAGAAGTATGAACATCAAGGTATTAGGTACATTCATCCTGAATGAATGGAGGTATAAACATCAAGGTATTAGGTACATTCATCCTGAATGAATGGAGGTATAAACATCAAGGTATTAGGTACATTCATCCTGAATGAATGGAGGGATAAACATCAAGGTATTAGGTACATTCATGCTGGATGAATGGAGGTATCAACAATAGAGTATTTGCTACATTCAGCCAAAACTTTCTGGGAAAAGAGATGTTATAATTGCCGTCCTTGGACTGAAATCTGCAACAAATCCTTAATCTCTGGAATAGAACCAAGGTTGACTATCCTGGATTTTCACCTATAGGTGTTAAAGGTGAACACGTTCTATAGACCTCTCACGAAAACTATAGAGCGGTATATCATTAGATAATTTCACAACATACAGTACTGTAGATGATTTGAAGCAGATGAAAATGAAGTTATTGAGACACTTTTCTGCCATATTTGCTTCATGTACACAGGGTGTAGGTACAGATAATGAATAGATGGAGCTCAGTCACAGTAGGCCTTGAACAGGTGTAGAACAATGTTCCATGGAACAGTCTACAAAATTCTAAATACACACACAGTGTCATCCACTATCACAGAAGGGTTGTCAACAAAGTTGACTTTTTTTAAAATCACTTTAAGCTACTGCTACACTGATAAATTTTGAAAAAATCCATGCTCCACCTAGCCCCCCACTGCCATTCCAGCACTGATGCTGTTACGTGTGGTCTCCCTTGGTCCAAAGCTATAAACCGAAGGTTTGTAAGTGCTGCACTATCTCCACTGCATTTGCTTCTCACTGGCAACGTCCATACTCTGTAATCCTTTCATGCATAGAAAAGTGTGCACAATGAAACTGCTGACCTGCAGCAGTGGTACCATTATAAATTGAATTATCGGCACGAAACATATAAAACATTGTGATGGGCTTCACTGCTTTGTGATGGACTTTTTAATGAAATAAAAAAATAAAAGTTTTTTGTTTGAAATGTTTTGGGTCGATAATTCTCTTATGTTGTAGATGGTTTTCCCCAGTCTCTCCTTTCATCTGACTGCTGCGAATGGTGCATGAGCACTACAGCCAAGCAGGGCCTTTAGCAGCCTTGACAATCATCACTTATGTGATGTCACGGCAATGATCTATGACCACTAAAGTCACTGGTTGATTGCAGTGGTCAAAAACCAGATATAAACAAAGATCAGAGGAGACCATCAGTTCCGGATTGGCAATGAGTAGCATTGTGAATATGTATAATTTTATTTTATTAGTGCTGCAGTAGCTTAGAATTACTAAAAAAAAAAGTAGCTGCACAACCCCTTCAAAATGTGGTGATTTTATTTAGAACTATCTAGAACATGAGACAGAATTTCTATCAAACAAAAAACTTGAAACCCAGTAGGATAAAAGTCCGTTACTATATTCCAAATAATTCATAGAACAGAGGGTAAAATAATGCCAGCAATCCACTTAAAGAGAACCTGTCACATAGGTTATGCCCCCCTCGCTGAGGACAGAACAAGCTAGTGTCAGACCTGCTGTTTCCAGCGTTGTGTCCCTTATTCTGTAAGATGCTGTAGTTTTCATGTATTTAATGCTCAAATCTGCAGTTTTCAGCAAGAAGGGTCATTCAAAGAGTCAGTTTTTTTTCAAACTCCGCCCATCTGAGTTTAGACCCGCCCACCTCAACTGACAAATCTATTACTTTGAATAAGTAGAAACATGTGAATAATTGTCAGTGGGCGGGGCTAGCTTTTGGTGGGTGGGGCTAACACCTACTCATGAACAAGATTTGAGGGGTAAATTCTCTAAAACTGCTGCATCTTACAGAATAAGGGACACAGCACTGGGAACAGCAGGTCTGACACTAGCTTGTGCTGCCCTCAGCAAGGGGGCATAATCTATGTGACAGGTTCCTTTTAAGCATTTCAGATTCAATTGACTCCTTGTTTACGGGTTTCAAACTTTTGGTTTGAGAGAAATTCTACAAGATCGTTCAGCCGACGGTGACCCATGCATGAACCGGCTACTATCCGGTTCCTTGTGAAAATCATGACTGCAGATGGGTGAGCAATGCATTTATTTCTTTTTCTTGTTACATGAGACATTGTACTTTACCCATTCTGGACCTACTGTTGTTGCCCTCCATCTGTTCGACATCTGTAGTTACACTCCATTTACATTTGGCAGGAAAGCGTTTCTATCACTTTAAGACCATTTTCATTTCCTTCAAATTATCTACTGGATCTAACAATCCACATACGTGAAAGTTCGTGGTTATAAATGGGCATATAAATTGAGAAAATCAACATAGAAAAATATTATTAAGACCATCAATCAACAAACAAGATTAAATCAAATGAAATATTTATCATCGTCTAGCCCTTTAAATAGTATGCAAATTGATCAGGCAGGTGTCTGAATAATTGATAACCATTATAAATATTCTAAACAGCTGATTAAAGTCACAGCTTAGGAACAGCAAAAGACAAGAAGTATACGGTATACTAGTGAGCGTACAGGCGCTTTCCTGGTAATAGCTGTTTGATACTATCAAGGACACATATTATTTAGGCAGCCTATGTGGCTCCAAGAGGCTACAACACACAGAGACTCTATTACCTCTTCTTATGGGTGGAGTGATGACACATGGGTCCTACAGGCACCTCCGCATTAGCAAACTTACTATTCTGAAGGTCATGGCGTCCTCTTCTCCTATAATAAGACCGCCCTTTATATGTTGAGATGGGGGTTCGTGGAGAAGTGAAATAGCACCAGGAATGGGCTGGATTTTTGTTTGGGCCCCCCCTTTACAAAAGGGGTGGAGTGAACAATTTTTCTTCCTTTTCTAGTATCAACAGGGTATGTTGATATAAAGTAATCCAAGGAGATGGGACCAGCATGAGGGTTGCATTGCCCCTTTGTCCAACAAGACAATGAGGTTAGTGGTGAATATATAAGATTGTGGGAAGAAGTGGTATCAAGCAGGAAGGAATGAGAGGGTGTTATAATAAGTCTATTCTATGACAGTCATCCCGAAACTGATCCCTCCTAATTATAGACAATGAAACCTCAACAGATACAAAGAGCATAGTAAAGCTACTTGATAGAGAACAGCCACAAGACACGGTTTTTCATCACTACACTTTGCTATGTGCTTTAGCCAACAATGATCAAGAACTTACATGTCATTTTTATAAGAATCTGCACCAAATTTGTACAAAGACATACACAACGTATCTTGTCTTTAACATCGCTGTCATCGTTGTTGAACTGCACCACCCAGTGCCTCAACGTGCTAACATCTACTGCCTTACCGTGCTAACCCCCACTGCCTAGCCGTGCCAACCCCCACTGCCTCGCGGTGCCAACCCTCACTGCCTCGCCGTGCCAACCCCCACTGCCTCGCCGTGCCAACCCTCACTGCCTCGTCGTGCCAACCCCCACTGCCTCGCCGTGCCAACCCCCACTGCCTCGCCGTGCCAACCCTCACTGCCTCTCCATGTCAACCCTCACTGCCTCTCCATGCCAACCCTCACTGCCTCACCATGCCAACCCTCACTGCCTCACCGTGCTAACACCAACTGCCTCACTGTGTTAGCAACAAATGCCTCACCATGCTAACACCCACTGCCTCACCTTACTAAGACTTACTGCCTTACCTTACTAATACCTACTGCCTCACCGTGCTAACACCCACTGCCTCAACTTACTAATACCTACTGCCTAACCGTACTACCACCTACTGCATCACCATGCTAACTCCCACGTCCTCACCTTACTAAGACCTACTGCCTTACCTTTCTAATACCTACTGCCTCACCGTGCTAATACCCACTGCCTCAACTTACTAATACCTACTGCCTAACCTTACTAATACCTAATGCCACACCGTGCTAACACCCACCGCCTCACATGCACTGTTTGATATTCATAAATGTTTAGCAGATGTCGATGGGAGCAATTTTTTCAGATGGTGGTTTTAGTCACATTTTTACTCAAATCAATTTCATGTCAAATGCAGCTTTGTAGGGAGAGATTAAAGTGAACCTGGCAGGTTGTTGCTACCCTCTGTGAGAGCAGGATGTGATAGAGGAAAGAAGCTGAGGTCTGTGATATATAGGTTTATATGATTAGGAGCAGGATTTCTGAATATAAAGCAGAGAAAATCCTGGCAGGACTCTTTAAAGGGGTTTAACCATGAAGTAAAATTGATGTGGGAAGCTTTCAAATTAAATAATATTTTCACCATTCATTATTGTTAAAAATTCTGTACCATTTATTTTTTAGCTGGTACCTTAGTGATCCATTGTAACAACCACCGATGTCAGTATGCACTGACACCGTGGACGACGCGTGCTTGTGGTGAATCCTCTGGGCCACTGCGAGTGTAGATGGTAGGCCACTCGTGGTGACAGTCAAAGTGCAGGACAAGGACAACGGGTGTTGGCAGAGATGACGGGTCACAGGCCGGTGTAGCCATAGGAGTCCTAGGTAAGATAGCAGGCAGGTACAAATGGGCAAAACTGCAGGTAACAGCAGAACAGAGGTACAGGAACAGCAACCTGGACACAGCGGGGTTAAGACTGGAAGCTGGTCCCAGGCAGGTAACTAACAGGCAGGACACAGCAGAAACAGGAATGCTGGTATCAGACTGGCAGGATGGTAGGTAACAGCAGACTAAACAGGTAAGAAGTTGACAGGCTAAACGTACGTAGGTAGCAGACAGGAATAATGGCAGGAACAGAAACCAGCGGGCAGGAGATCATGTGTGTGATCATGAACTGAACAGGAACAGAGGCAGGAAGTTCCTTATATGCCAGGAGGTCGTAGGTCATTAGACAGGAAATTGGGACACTGTTCCTTTACATCCAGACCAGCAAGCACGCACCCGCCTTAAGGAGAGTGTGCAGACCCAGACAGGAACAGTAGGGAGGACAGGTCAGTAGCAGCAATAACAAGGCACACAGCACCAGGTATAGGGACCAGAGACACAAGCAGGCAAACAGACACGTCCACGGTCCACAGCAGCGGCAATGCCGTGAATGGAGGTGAGAGAGAAGCAGGGACCCGGAACAAGGCAGCGGAATGAACCGTGACATCCATAGTGTATAGCTTGTCTCCAGGGGATACGACCAGTGACGAGAGCTTCTCAGTCCTGGCCACAAATGCTCAGACATCACCTCTCCTCTCGGGCAGCTACTGTCAACCTCTACAGTGTAATCACACACACTCACTGCCGAGGGAGTGTTCAACCCCAGGTGCTGTAATTCTACTCCTGTCCTCTGTACTTCTTAGTAATTAGTCAAACAGTCCTGATAAATAAAAGGAAGAAGGAAACTTCAATCAGGTATGTGCATTGAGAAAAAAACACGTTTGGTTTCTGCAGGGAAAGGCAGAAGTGGTGACCACTCAGCTACATTGTAACTACTCACAGCTCTTTCCATACACAAACCTTTGTTTTACTAGAGTGAGCACACTGTGGGGAAAGGTATCACATGCTATTCAGTTCAAACATATCATACACACCACCTTTTGAACACACTGGAAGCTGAAGCAGGACAAACCAGGCATGAAATGCCTTTGTGATAAAACCCCATTTAAGAGCACAGCTTTTCCTGTATCAGTGTATTGTTGTTTAACCCGCCTCCTTCTGGTTAGCACCACCCATTTTTATTTTGTAAAGCAGTTAGTGGAGACAAAAGTATCAAATTTCTAAGCAATGCTTCAAACTTTCCTCCCAAAGGGTGCTTTCACACAGTGCGCTTTTGTGGTGTGTTTTTGATGCGTTTTTTGATGAGTTTTTTGTGCAGGAAGGCACAGCAATTAATGTTGTACATTGCTGCACAAAAATCGTGACAAAAATCGTGGTAAAATCGCGATTTTTGCTGCGATCTTTACCGTTTTTTGTGCAGCAATGTACAGCATTAATTGCTGTGTCTTCCTGCACAAAAAACGCATCAAAAAACGGATCAAGAACGCACCAAAAACGCGCTGTGTGAAAGCACCTGAAGTCTATCGGAACATTGCAGAAGTTTTTGTTGCACAGTGATTGTTTTTTTTAAGTACTGGACAACTTTTATTTAATGTGTCCATCCCCCCAACCTGCAGTATTAGGTCAGATCAGGTTTCAAGCCTCCGGAAATAAACGAGAATGTTCCTGATCACTGACAATCCCTGATGTGCCCTTTCCTGTATATATCATGTATCCTTTTTTTCACATTATTAATTGCACATCACTGCGTCGCCCTCAGTCCGTCCGGTTGCGTCCCGCCTCTTGCTGCGTTCTGAAATCCAATCGGTAATAATCATCTTGACATAAATTTTAATCAAAAAATTGCCTGTTCAACCGGGTGGAAGGACGACTCCATTTTAGGTTATTTTATACTTTTGTGACCTAGAAAGATTTGAAGAAGTGAATTAATAAGATACTCGACCATTAGCCAAGCTCAGAACTCAGAGCACTGATGGATTATGGGAAGTGTTTTCAAGGGTCACCAAGGTTTTGAGTAGAACATATGAATTACTGATTTAATAGCTGTACTTTTGTGATTGCCGGAGTTTAGATCTGATGATTATTAATGCTGGTCGCATAGAACTGACCATTACCACTTGTAAATGGCAGCGCAACATTTGCCCTTTAAGATGTAAAACACACTTAACAATTAATGAGCGACATTCTGTTCCAGGCAAAATTAGGGAAAGGAAGACGAAAGAATCAAAATGTTGTTAATAAAATGTCTCGTCCCATTTGGTGCCAGACTTCAGGGGTTTCTATTTAAAGGGCATGTCCAGTTATTTGTTCAGGGTTTCTGTGCCTCGAGCGCACTGTTAATACTATCTATCTATCTATATATCTACTATCTATATATATATATATAAATATATATATATATATATAGTTTGTATATTTATATATAGTGTGTATATAAAATATATATATATAATAGTGTGTATATATATAAAAGTTTTTGTATATATAAATAAAATATATGGAAATATATATATATATATAAATATATATATATATGTGTATATATATATATATATAGTGTAATATATATATTTGTGTATAATATATATAATATATATATATAGTGTGTAATATATATATATAGTGTATATATACATATATAAATATATATAGTGTATATATATAATATATACAATATAAATATATATCTATATTTTCATTTATCTATATATGTGTTATAATGTGTAATATATAATATATATACAGTATATATATATATATATATATGTATAGTATTAACAGTGCGTTTATATATATCAGTATATTTCATCTTCCTGCTGATTTCTTCCAGGCCATTGCCTTAAAAGATTACTTAGATTTTCTACTAGGAGTTTGCAATCTTAGCTCTTAAGGTGATTTTTTTTAAGTATTATTAAAAATTTTTTTTTTCCATCTTCTATATTACAATCTATATTGTTTTTTTTGTTTTTTTTTAAATCTATGAAATTTTCACTCTGGCCACTAACCCTAATGATAGTCTGATGTGTAGAGATCACTTCTCAACAGTCTCGTCATTGTCATAACAGGCAGGATTACAATGAAAAGTAATAACAATGTGTACATTCACAGGATTCACTATTAACAATAGATGATGGTCACAGATTACCCACTTTGTGTAAAATGACTTCTGCCTGGATCACAGAGCATGTCTAAAAAACTCTCCCATAGAAGTCAATGAGTCCGCTACCGTTCACAGGTTCCTATATCCATGTAGCTGCTGTAAAACACACAGTATTGCAAAGGCAAAAGTATTTATACCCCTTGAATTGCTCATAATTTTTAAACGGTTCAGCTGCAATTTAAATGTATTTTTATACAAAGTAGTATTTGTTAAGTGTAAAGACCATTATAAGTGCTTTTCAAGATTTTTGTAAATTAAAAAAACAAAAAGTGTGGTTTGCATATGTATTCACCCCTCTCCCAGTCAGTACTTTGTAGAGCCACCTTTAGCTGCAATGATGTCTGCAGTCTGTTGGGGGTTGTCTCCATCAGTTTTGCACATCTAGAGGCTAGAATTGTTGCCCATTCTTCTTTGCAGAATAGCTCTAGCTTAGTCAGATTGGTTGGTGAACGTTTGTGAACAGCAATTTTCCAGTCTTGCCACAGATTGTAAATGGGATTTAGGTCTGGATCGTGACTGGTCCAATTTAACACATGAATATGCTTTGATGTAAACCCTTCCATTGTAGATTTGGCTGTATGTTTAGAGTAATTGTCCTGCTGGAAGGTGATCTGACACCTCAATATCAAGTCTTTTGCAGCCTCTAACAGGTTTTCCTCCAGCATTGCCCTGTTTATAGCTCAATCCATCTTCCCATCAACTCTGACCAGCAACCCAGTCCCCGCTTAAGCAAAGCCTCCCTCTAGCATGATGTTGCCACCACCATGCTTCACAGTGCGGATGTTGTTTTCAGGGTGATGTGCATTTTTGGCTTTCTTCCACATATAGCATTTGGTATTTAGGTCTCATCTGACCAGAGCCCCTTCTTTCACATGCCTGCTGTGTCCTCTACATAGCTTTTTGGAAATGGCGAACAGGACATCTTATGGCTTTCTTTCAAAAAGGGTTTTCTTCTTTCTACTTCTTCACAAAGACCAGATTTATGAAGTACTGGGCTTAGGGGATGTTCACATAGCGTTTCTTAGATGTGTGTTTGGATCTGTTTCAGAACCAAAACAGACTCAAACATGCATCTAACAATGTGCAGTGTGATTTACATTGCTTTCAATGTAAAACTCGCATGGGCGTTCAGACCAGTGATCGCCGATGCGTGTTTACTTGCGTCTTTGTGATGCGTTTTTCTGATCTGTTCAAAGAACACACATGTCAATTCTTGATCCGTTTGACGCAGCAGATGCCCTATTTAAAACTATATGGTGCATTTCTGCTGCAGCAAAAATACATGCAAACACACAGCACACTTTGGATACGTCTTGAGATATGTTTTACGCAGCGCTTTTGAATAAATTTTTCAGATCTGAAAACTTAATCAAAACGCTGTTTGAAGATCCCTTTATAGTTGTCCTGTGAACAGATTCTCCCACCTGAGCCTCGGATTTTTGCAGCTCCTCCAGAGTGATCCTGGGCCTCTTGGCTGCTTCTCTAATTAGTGCTCTCTTTGCCTGGGTCATCAGTTTTGGTGGACGGCCATGTCTTGGTTAGCAGTTGTGCCATATTCCTTCCATTTACAGATGATGAATTGAATAGTGCTCCATGAGATGTTCAGAGATTGGGCCTTTTTTTAAAAACCCAACCCTGCAATACACTGTGTCCTACTTTTATCCCTGAGCACCTAACGCTGCAATACACTTTGTCATAATTTTATCCCTGAGCTGTCTAGTGTGTTCCTTGGTTTTCATGATGCTGTTTATTCACTAATGTTCTCTAACAAACCTCAGAGGCCTTCACAAAACATCTGTAGTTATACTAAGAATAAATTTCATACAGATGTACTGCCTTTACTAATTAGGTAACTTTTAAGGGCAATTGGTCACACTGGGTTTTATTTAGGGGTATCAAAGTACAAGGGGCTGAATACATATGCATGCCACACTTTTCAATTTTTTTTAATTTGCAAAAATTTGGAAAAACACACCTCATTTTCTTTACACTTCATAAATAATTGCTACTTTGTGTTGCTCTGTCACATAAAATATCAATAACATAGATTTAAGTTTGTGACTGTAAGGCCATGTTCACACGGCTTAAAATTGGACGTATTTCAGTCCGTAATTACGCGCCGGAGTTCGCAAATTACGGCTGGAATACGTCCCTATCATTACGGTAATCCACAGTTCTCATAGAGAACTATGGATTACGTCTCCTCTCCCTGCTCGGCGTATTCGCCGAGGGGGGAGAAAAGTGACATGTGAATTACCAGCGGCGTATATGCGCCGCTGGTAATGCAAGTCTATGGGCCGGCGGGGTGCCGGCCCCCCGCTCCCGCCCCGCCCCCGTCCACACGGCGTAATTGCGGGGCGTAATTTAAGCCGGGTGAACCTAGCCTAAGGCCATGTCCCCATGACACCGGTTTGCGGCCGGTTTTTCAGACGGTTTGCGGTTTTGCAAACTGTCTGAAAAAAATGGCCGCAAACTTTTACATGGGCCGCTATGGAAAACCCGTGCAGCATTCCCCCGCCTGAAAAACATTGTACATGTTCATTCTTCCGTCCGGTTTTCAGACAGAATATGAACATGTCAATGGAAAGGGGGAGGGCTTTTCTCCACTCATCACAGAGAAAAGCCGTCCCCCTAAGGCCGTGTGCACGGCCCAAAAAACGGACAAGTACCGGGTTGGATAAACTGACCGTTATTTGTCCTGTGCCATGGGGACGAGCCCTAACATTTAAAAATGAGGAACAGTCTAAGGAGTATGAATACTTTTACAACCCACTGTATCTTTAATCGCTTTTAAAAGCTTCCCAGGCAAGATGATTGCCCCCATTATCACTTACAGAGAATAAAAAATCTACCGTCAGAAAATTAAAACAGTTGAGAAGGAAAGAATATGTATCATTATTTGGTTTTAATTATTTAAAAAGTTCCTATTAAAGATTTTGCAATTTAGCAAAGTTCCTCCTAAGGCCAATTTGTAAGTTGCTGCGAGTTGACTACAGAAGACCGGAAGATGGCTGTGCTTTTGCAGTTTTTCCTGTTAATTTCTATGGAAGTTCTGAATACATCTGAATAAGTGTGCTTATTTATATTCGGAACTCCCATAAACATGAATGGTGGAGTGTTGCGCAAGTGGAGCCATCTCCTTGTTCGGAAGCCACAGACACAAGGACTGGCTAGTGTATATAAAGTGGGAAAGCAAGTGACTGGGTGACTAAAGACTGTTGTCATATCCTCCAAAATAGCTGCAATGACTTCTCCCCAGTTACTCTAAAAAGATCAGATCTTGGGCACAAATTGCTGCTGTAACATAAATCAAAAAATTGGAACCATTTTCCTCCAAATACAAACAGCTGCATGGTCATATGAATGGCTGTGGTCGAGTGGCTTCAATAGCACCATGTACACTAATCAGCTATAACATTAAAACCATTGTGTTGGTCCCTCTCATGCTTGCAAAACAGCTCGGACCAATCGAGGCAGGAATCCACAAGATCTCTAAAGGTGTTCTGTGGAATCTGACACCAACATGTTAGCAGCAAATCCATCTATAAATTGTGAGGTGTGGTCTCTGTGGATCGGACTTGTTTTCCAGTATATCTCACAGATGAATGATATTGAGAATCAGGGAATTTTGGAGGCCGGGTAAAGCCCTTAAATTTCTGTGTTACAGTCCTGAACAGTTTTTGCAGTGTTCATTATTCTGCTGAAACAGCCATTAAGCAATATAGTTGTCATGAAGGGGTTTTCTTAGACTATGTCTGCACAGCACAGAAAAACTGTCGGATTTTCGGCGGTTTCAGTATTTTGAATCCACCGGAAATCTGACGGTACACTGTGCTGCATAGACAGCAATGAAAAACCCGTCAGATTCCTGTACATTCAAATCCGAAAACCGGACGCGGTTTTTGCGCAAATCTGTGCCTTAAAACACAGTCCAGCAATGACGTCGGATTTCAGATGGGATTTTGTCATAAACTGAGTGCACATAGCCTTAGTCTGCAATAACGTTTAGATCGGTAGTACTTGTGAAAGTAATATGCACATACATTCAAAGGTTTCCAAGCAGTACGTTACCCTGAGCATCTCACTACCTCTGGCATCTTGTCTTCTTCTCATAGTGCATCCTGGTGCCATCCCTTCGTTTCTTTTTCTGGAAAAGAAATTGTGATTCTAAAAACCAGGTTACCTTACCCCATTGCTCCATGGTCCACTTCTGATGCTCATGTGGCCATTGAAGGCACCTTCATCAGTGGACAGGGCTCAACATAGGCATTCTGATGGTCTGCAGCTACATGGCCCCATATGTAGAAAGCTGTGATGGAACCATCGCAGCCAGTTATAACATTTCAGCAATTTGGGCCACACGTATGAAACTGTTTAAGTCTAAAACTCACTCTTTTTCCCATAGTAACTTATGGGCAAAAAAGTGAGTTTTAGACCTAAACAGGTTCATACATGTGGCCCCTTGTGCTACAGAAGCTCTTCTGTGGGATCAGACCAGACAGGCTAGCTTTCATTCCCCATTTATTATATATGGGCCTTAGGTGCTCATGACAATTCTTCAGTTGTCTTTCCTTGGAACACTTTTGGTATGTACTAGCCACTGCCTACTGAAAACACCCTAGACCTGCTATCTTGGAGAGGCTCTGACTTATATAGCCATAACAAATTGCCCTTGTCAAAGTCACTCTGATGTTTATGCTTGCCCCTTTATCCTACTTCTAACACATCAGCTTCAAAAACTGACATATTTTCTACCTAATATACGGCATACCTTGACAGTTGCCCTTGTAACAGGATAACCAATGTTATGGATCATCATCTATGAATACAATTATTTATCCTGTTATTTGTATTTAGCATCAGCAGTTTTGTTGCACCTATAACTGGTTGAATGTGGTAAGATATATATGGCCAGGATTTGACAAGTCTTGACCATAATTTTTTCTGCTCTATTTTTACTAGTGTTCATCATAAATGGTCCATTGTACATTATACATTTCATCCATTGAATTTCACCTATGACTCTGGACACTAATAATTTCACCCAGAAACTGAACACCCATTGGTAGATAATTTTTCACAATTGTTTGTTTGACCATCGAACCCAAAAGCAATTAATATTCACCAACTGACCTGTGAAAAAATCCATCATGCCATGCAATATTTGGCCAAAACTGTTGTGGTGATGTAATGTGTATGGTGGTCCTTGGCATCTTGTTGTTGCAGGCATGGCGTCTCTTTTGTCCATCGTGGTTGACGCCAGACGTGGTACAGGTGCTGCTTTATAGGGAACGTGTTGTTCCTTTTCATGCTGCTAGAGCAAATTAGATTGTAATTAGATTTATATAGCAGATTATCTAATTTACATATCCAATTAATTCTTTCTGTTCTAATTTGCTGAGGTTGAATTTATATCAGCGCTTAAAATAAGATTGAAATTATGAAGAGAGTGAAATTTCCGGAATATGTTTTATTTTGAGAATCCTCTTTAGATGACTTTGCCAGTTTATCGGATTATATCAGGTCACTAATTTAGTTCTTTGGAATATCAGTTGAACTTGATGACAATTTAAGCTCTGCCATATCTTAATGCCTTAATATCCCCTTCCCCCAACTCGAATATATGCAGCTACAGTTCAATTTTCCTGGTCTTGTTCATGCTGTTTCCACATCAAAACAACATGTCCCAGTGGTGACAGGTACAGGTAACATAACCCCACGGGTGCAATTACATTATGTTTCTACCCCAGAGAGGTGGGTGAGTTGCATCCTACAAAGGTGACACTTCTCATAAGTGTTGCATCAGCCTCAAGGCTACATTCTTTCACCAGCACATTACACACAATATACAATGTGGAGTCATAGTCATAGAATGCAGTTCATATAATACAGCAAAGTATTACCAGACCATATAATACAGCAGAGCATCACCAGACCATATACCATAGCAAAGTATCACTAGAACTTATAATGAATGAAAACCCCGATCAATCAATTATGTACGCAAAGAGTAACTATATGCATATAATGTAGCTAATCTTCAATAGATCATATAATGTAGCAAAGTTTTACTAGATCATATAATGTAGCTAATCTTCAATAGATCATATAATGTAGCAAAGTGTTATTAAGTCATATAATGCAGCAGGTTATTTCCAATCAGACAATGTAACAGAGTTGTCCCCAATCATGTAATGTGGCAGAACATGACATGTAGGAGACCATCACCAGATCTTATAGTATAGCAAACAATCACTAGATTATATAACGTAGCTAAGTGTCACCAAATCATGATCATGGTGTGTGGCAGATCATTTAATGCAGCCAAATGTAACCAGTTCATATAACACAGCAGATCCTACTAGGTGGAAGATTATATTATGAAGCAGGTTGGTCCCAGATCATGAAACGTAGCAGATGATATGAAGCAGCACATCCCCAGATCATACAATGTAGCAGATCATATTATGTAGCAGCATATCCCCAGATCATACAATGTAGCAGATGATATGAAGCAGCACATCCCCAGATCATACAATGTAGCAGATCAAATGATGTAGCAGCATATCTCCAGATCATACAATGTAGCAGATCATACTATGTAGCAGCACATCACCAGATCATACAATGTAGCAGATCATATTATGTATCAAGACATCACCAGATCATACAATGTAGCAGATCATATTATGTAGCAGATTGTTGCCGGATCATAGAATGTCTCAGATCATGTGCTGTACCAGTCTGAACAGATCATACAAAGAATGTAGCAGATCATACAATGTAGCTGAATGTCATCATACACTGTAACAGTGTCACTAGATCATACAATGTAGCAGTGACCAGATCATTTAATGTAGCAGATCACGCAATGTAGCAGTGTCACTAGATCATACAATGTAGCTGAATGTCACCAGATCATGTAATGTAGCAAATCATACAATCCAATGTAGCAATGTTACCAGACCACATGCACTGAACCCATACTGTCCACTATCATCCATCAAGTAGTATTCGCAACTGAACAAACCTTGATCAATCAACCAACAGCAGTGACACCGATATCAAACAATCTTTCATAATATTAATCATACAATTGAATTAAAGCTGAAAACGCAAGTAATCAGATACACTAGATCATACAATGTAGTTCAATGTCACCAGATCATACACTGTAGCAGATCATACAACGTAACAGATACTATCTGAATTTCATGTGTATCTTCCCTCCCGTAATACTATGCACTAACAAGCATCTGCAAACCTTGATTATGTGAGGCAACCCAAAAAAACTGCTCATCCCTGGGCCCCTGATTCATTCCTCCAACACAAAACAAAACTGAAGATAGAGTAGTAGAAAACATTCGTGATGGCATGCATGGTCACCATAGTAGTAAACATCCAGAAACAACTGAATAGAGTAGCACATAGCTTCTAAATGATGACTAGTGCTATTGCTTGCAGATATTTTCTTATTTTAGAGGTCATTTGATAGATACTGTGCTTTTCAGTCATGTCATTGTATCATCAAGACGAATCATTTATTGTACTGCAGTATAACACTCTGGAAGCTATTGTATTTTTTACTGCGGGCGTCCTATAAAATCTAATGAAGTAATGTGAATATGGATTGCTCCTTTAGCCTATGGACCATATGCATTTATATTGGGAAGGCCTGTGCTGCACTCAGCTCCTTCTTTATTCATTTATACAGCAGGACGGATACTTCAGGATGCCTTGTTAGCGAGACACTTTTGCATATTTATTGAGAGTTTGACCATATCCAGCAAACCTTTGAAGCTGCTTTGGCCTCCTTGAGATAAAGGTCAGGCCAGAGGAAACGCTGCGCCTCTTATGGTGCTGATAACAGCACCAAATACGGAAACCACTTACTGAAAATCCACTTTGGCGTGAGCGTCCTGCTCGCCGCTATATTCTGTAACTATTTACCTGAAACACTTTCATCTATTACTTATTCATGGAGACTGGAGTGTAAATGGCACCCTGGAGTGCGTCCGCCTGACCCCTCATACCCAGCAGTAATCAAATAGACAAATTACATTTTCTTCACTACCTTTAGGAAGGAAACTTCCTCATAGATGGTGCTGTCACTTTAAAGGAACATGTCCTGTACTATATCTGCTGTCGTGTACTGCTGCTTGGAAACAGGTATTATAGGATCCGGGCATGTCAGGGCAGCCAGTACCCAACTGGTTCAAGATGAAAACAATAGGTAGATGAAGTACAGAAACAATATAAAATATTTCATAGTGGGAAATTCAGTGACTACAGTAGAGAGGGGAGAGAGCATTAGTAAATCTGGAAATATAGTTGTTGTATTTATTTAATTAAAGGGGTTTTCCAAGACTTTCAAAAAAACCTCCCTCCCACCTCCCACTGTGCTTAAATAGAAAATGTTACCATACTTACCTATCCCATCACCACCGTTCCAGCGCTGCTAGAGCTCCAGTGTACCCCCGTCCTATCCCTCACTGATGATGTCATGTCTATGGATCACATGATGCTGCAGCCAATCACTGACCTCCGTGGTCACATGTCTCCATGTCCAGCATGTGACCACAGGGGGTCAGTGATTGGCTGCAGCATCATGTGATCCATGAATATGACATCCCCAGTAAGGGACTGGGGGAAAGGACACTGAAGTCTTGAACGGTGGTGATCAGAGAGGTAAGTTTGGGTTATTTTTCTATTTCAGTACAATGGGAGGTAGCAGGGTGGTCTTCAGAAGTCTTGGAAAACCCCTTTAATTATTGAAGGTGTGACATATCTTGAACAGACTATCATCACTCCCACCCGGACCCTACCAACTGATCTACCTATATTACACAATGTATCTTACAGCTTATCTTCGATTCCAGGAGCGTACAATCTAAGTTGCCAATCACCAACACAGTATATAACTCCCATTACCCATGAGGTGTTCTGTCTCAATGGGGTACAAATACTCCAATACAGATCACAGCAGGAACAAAAACATTAGGGAGACACAATCTATATGTCTCTATGATGGTGATCAGAGGTAGTGATAGACCTCCACTGTTTTAGTTGGAATCTACTTATTGGGGGTCTTAGAAATGTAAGCCATTTTCCTATTATCTCTACAGATGAGCTGACTCTGCAGGGTCCAGTCTTCACTCAGGAGCCGGCAAATCTCGTCTTTCCCTTGGATTCTGAGGACCGGACATTGAGGCTCGTCTGTGAGGCACAGGGTCACCCTAAACCCGTCACGCGGTAGGTACAAATGTATTGTGTGTGAAGACTGACCCTTGAGGCCAGTGCCACATGGCAACTGTATTCATAGCTATGGATCATCCTTCAGTAAAGTTGTGATGTGATTTTTGTGTGATCCTTGTAAAATAATTACAATTCTGGAGCATCTTTTCTTAGATCTCTCTGTTGTTTGGTTCCCTTGTTCTTCCTTGAAATGCCAATTGGGTGTTATCAATTAGGTTTTTTGCCTGCAGTTTGACATTGTCAGATCAGTGCTGATCCAGTCAGTATGTGTAGGGACAAATGTTTTGAAAATTGGAATGGTAGCACCCAGCTGACTGATTTGGTCAGAGATTTGTAGGAGGAAAAACAAAGGAACAGCACAACATAGAGAAATAAGAGAAGATAGACTTATTAGGAGATGTCATTGGTACTTTTCAATTTCGGCGTACATTTCTCCACATATTTGTGCTCTAAAAAGGGGCTAGGAACTGGGGGTTTACCCCTCCCCTCATATTGTACGCGCGGGAATAAGTACAGTAAATTTTACTTGCGGCGAATACCATCGCGAGATGTCAAGTCGTGAATGTCAATGGGGCCCCCCCCCCCCCCCCCCTGTGGCGGGTGAACGCACGATTAGGTGATTTCTGAAAAAAAATGTACGCCACTACTGTAAAGTGTGAACAGCCCAAAAAAAAGTGAACATTCTTTTTACATTCAGAGGTTAAAAGCCTGAAATGATACATTGAATCGATGTAAAGTGCTGGTGGCAGGAGTACCATGAATGCAAGTGTGCAGTGTAATGATAATGTGAGCCTACAGGTGGTGAGTTTGAACTTGTAGTGCACCTGGAAGAGAAGAATCAGAGACACAGCAGCCTTGGGTTATTGGCTTTACTCATGGCTCTTAACTTCCAGTTATGCACACATTGTACAATACAAACAGGCTAAGGTTCTTAAAGAGTTACACTCTCTTACCTCACTTTCTTATTAAAAGTACTTTTGCAGCATTTGTATCACAGTCAAGCAAGAATTGGCTACCCTCTCTTTTCTGGGGGTCTTCCAGGCCCAGCAGCAGTACGGTCTACCTGTTCTGGGGGTTTAGACAGAGGTTCCTTGTTCTCCTACTCATCCTGGAACTGACGACGGGCTAACCTCTCTCCTTACTGACAATTTTCTGTCTTCTCTCTCTCCGTGTTTCTACCAATTTTTTTTTTGCTCAGTCTTTTTTCTTCGGTTTTGATTTTCTCCCTTTATTCTGCCCGGTCACAACCTTGCCTGCCTCGCTTCATCCCAGCTGATGGGGGGGAAAAACCTTAGCTGGTATAGTTAAAAGGGTTTGTTCATTAAAAAAAAAACATATAATGCATTGGGCCAGAATGGTCCAAGAGAGAAAAAAAAAACTAAATTCTTACCTATCTGGTCCCTGCCATAGCCTTGGAGGTCCGACAAACACCCCCAACCCAGAGTTCTTTTTCCCCAAAAGCGGAAGGCTTGTGCTCCATTGTAAGTGAATGGAATGCAAGCCTCTCCTATTTGTTGGGAACTCCATAGGGAGCATCACGGGGAAGTCTAAAGAAATCAGCGAAGATATCAGGAAGAGAATTGTGGACGTATAAAAGTCTGGTTCATCCTTTGGTGTAATTTCCGGATGCCTGAAGGTGCTCCGTTCATCTGTATAAACAATTATACGCAAGTACAAACAAGATGGGAAAGTCCAGCGATCATACCGCTCAGGAAGGAGACAGATTCTGTGTCTCAGAGATGAATGTGCTTTGGTCCAACATGTGCATATCAACCCAAGAATAAAAGCAAACGACCTTGTGAAGATGCCGACAGAAGCTGGTAAGATTGTTTCATTATCCACAGTGAAATGAGAACTGTATCAACATCGGCTGAAAGGCCAGGAAGAAGCCATTACTCCAAAAGAAACATAGAAAAGCCAGATTTGTTTGCAAATGCAGACAGGAACATAGACCTACATTTTTGGAGAAATGTCCTGTGATCTGACGAAACTAAAATTGAACTGTTTGGCCATAATGACCATAGTTACATTTGGAGGAAAAACGGAAAAGCTTGGACGTCTAAGAATACCATCCCAAGTGTGAAACACGGGGATGGCAGCATCATGTTGTGGGGTTGTTTTCCTGAAGGAGGGACTGGTACATTTCACAAAACAGATGACATCATGAGGAAAGAAGATTATGTGGCAATACTGAAGCAACATCTCAAGACATCAGCCAGGAAGTTAAAGCTTGGGTGGAAAAGGGTCTTCTAGATGGACAATGGACCCAAAGCATACTGCCAACTGGTTACAAAGTGGCTTTAGGATAACCAAGTCAATATTTTGGAGTGGCCATCGCAAAGCCCTGATGATGATCTCAATCCTATTGAAAATGAATGGTCAAAGCTGAAAAGGCAGGTGCGAGCAAGGCGACCTACAAACATGGCTCAGTTACACCAGTTCTGTCAGGAAGAATGGGCGAAAATTCCTACCAAATATTGTGAGAAGCTTATGGAAGGATATCCAAAACGTTTGACCCAAGTCATACAGTTTAAGGACAATGGTACCAAATACTAATGAAAATGGATGGAAACTTTTGACTACTGATAAAAATTCCTCAAAAATTCTCTGTCTCTCATTATTCTGGCATTTGGCAAATATAATAATTTTGGTTCCTAATTGACCTAAAACGGGGAAGGTTTATTCTGATTTCATGTCAGATAGTGAGAAAAACATGCTCATGTGTCTTTTTATCTAGTGTATGTAAACTTCTCGTTTTAACTGTATGTGACAGTTTCCATTTAAGGGGTTGTTCACACAGCGTTTTAACTCTGTGTTCACATCCGCTTTTTAGATCCGTATTGGGGACCGACAGGACGGTCCCCGAGATGGATCTAAAAAGCGGATGTAACTCGGGTTTAAAACTCCGTGGGAACAAGCCCTAACACCACAGATAGAGTGGTTGCACACTGTACACCTGCCCTGATACATTGTAACAAACTGTCAGGACAAGTCAGAGAGTTGTGTCGCTGCTGTGTTTACAATCTAGACATGTGAACTTCTGCTGTGTATTCGGTGTCTGATGTCTGTTTCACCTCCGCTGTTCATAGATGGAGAGTGAATGGGACACTCCTGGATGAAGCGCAGGATTACCGCTACCGAGTGCTAGACAGAAGTTTGATCATCAATAATCCTGATCGGGTGCGGGATGTCGGCACCTACCAGTGTGAATCGACCAACTCTCTGGGGACCATCCTCAGCCGGGAGGCTTTACTGCAATTTGCTTGTAAGTCTTAAATCCAAATCCTGGTGTCAGATATGGTGATTTATTTCCACATTTTTTTATGACTTCTATTCCTAAATATCTATTAAACTTTCATCATCTGTTAAACTTAATTCACATCCAGAGCTGCATTCACTTAAATTCCACTAGTTTTCAGTAGGGTTCAGGCCCATATCTCACTGTTGCCATTTGCTGGTTTTAGTGTCTGTACAGTACACATACCTCCCAAGTGTCCCTATTTTGGAGGACTCCCTATTTTTAACCCTTCCTTCTTTCCCTCTTAGCTCCATAAAATTCCCTCTTTTTCATGGGGGAAATGATTTTTTTTTTGGGCTTAAAAATATTTCGAAAAAGTATCTAAAAGCTTACTCCGCTGTATATTACATAAAAACTTACTTTAAAATTTTTATATTTACAAGAAACCTGAAAATGTGCCCTTTTTTGGGTGTCAAAAATTTTCATGTATGTTTTGGGGGGGGCAAAAGGCGGCTTGGTGTGTTTTCATGTATTTTGGGGTGTTTAGAGGGGTGGGCCCGATGTTCCCTCTTTTCAATCCTTAAAAATTGGAGGATAGTACATGTTCTGTGGCTGATAGTCAGTGCAGCTCTGGATGGGAGTAGGATATAAGGGATCTGCGACAGAATCAACGTCCAAACCTTAATGCAATCTGCCTCACACTGTTTCTAATGGAAAATCCTCACCGCAGTGCATACAATGCTAAGTTTCACCGGCATATACTTATTTTCTGCCCCTGAAACCAGCATCAAATCCACGTCCAAATCTTGCAATACCTGGTGCAGGTTTTAGGAGTGGATTCCATGCTAATTCAACACTGAAATTTTCAGGGCTGAAAATCGACTGTGTGAACCTGCCCTAAGACATGGCTAGACATGCTGTTCAGGTATACCGTAATCAGGAAATACGCTGGAGAACCAGGACTGGTGAGGAGTCAAGTTGTTGCAGCATCTACATCCCCTCACTGCTACTTTCCCTGGCTGCTGGATCAGGAGTTGCTAGGAGACCTGTGTAAGGAGTCCACAATTACTTTGTGCCCCCTCCCTCTCCTGCACTCATTCTGCCACCCCCTCTGGATTGGTGCTAATTAAATAATCAGCGTGTTTTTGTGTTCAGGTCAATTAATTAAGAAACATTTGTTACAGTGACAATCACACTACATTATGGCAGAATTTAACATCAACAAATCAAGTGAGAAGGACGTGGCGGCCTCTGTCCTCGCCCGCTGCGACACTGCGCCGTGGCCCCGAAAATGAGTCCATTCCAACCTACACCCGTCTGTCAGAAGTGAGATCGCACAGCGGGAGAGACATGGGGAAGACTGCAACTAGACATGACATAGACGGCAGGACGCAGAGTGACAGCTGGTGATAGTGCCAAAGAGACATACTGCAGACTGAAGAGAGTTCACAGTTGATAGGACAGAATATATGTATGTATACATATATACATACATTTATACACACACATGAATGTAAATATGGGAGAGAGACAGCAGACAAAAACTAGATATAAGAGGCCAAAGGACAGTATTTAGGATGGAAATAGAGACAGCAGATATGCAACTGTGTATATAATGACAGAACACAGTATATAGGATGGCATGGAGAAAGCAGATATATAACTGTATACATGAGGACAGAGGGCAGTATATAGGATGGACATAGAGACAACAGACATACACTACTCACAAAAAGTTAGGGATATTTGGCTTTAGGTTGAAACTTCAGGATGAACATAAAATTTCTTGAATTATGATGAGAGCATCTCTTAACTCTAGAATGCACATGTCCAACTGTTTTGCACAACTTGTTTTTGCACAACGTGCTGATCTCTAACATGGAGCTTAATGGCAAAATTCACAACAGGTGCTTGATCCCTGAATCACCCAATAACTTTAGGGGAACAAGTTGAACTGGGATTTAAACAGTCCTCCTCATCATGCTGTTCACATTTTGACATCATGAGATCAAGACAATACCTTACAATTGATTAACAATACCTCGCCATTGTGAGGCTTTAAGCAGGATGCTCTCAGACGGAAGTCGGCACTGAGCTTAGAGTCTCGCTGATTTTAATCAGCCGGTTGCAACCAAGATACAGAGAGACTGTAAGAGTCACAGAAAGGCAAAGAGGTGGATATTATTTGGCTATATCACACACTGATGACTGCTTCATTGTAAACAATACAAAACCCTGTGGAACGGATGATGAATGCCACACGACTGCAGGCACGTTTAAAGGAGGTGAGAGGCACCAAGTGTCAAGTTATAACATTCGTAACCATTTATATTGCGTGGTCTGCGTGCTAGATGACCAGACCACCCGGCACAAGCATTATCGTCTTGCATGGACCAGGGAGCATCTACACTGGATAAGAAACCAGTGGCCCTCATTGTTGTTCAGTGATGAAAGTCAATTCACTCTGAGCAGAAATGATCAATGCCAATGATGCTAAAGACATCAAGGAGAGCGCCATGCATCAGCCAGGTCAGGTACCCTTGCTGGTCATCTAGCGCGCAGACCTCGCTGATGTAAATGGTAACGAATGCTCTGACGTGACACTCTGTTGCCTCTCACCTCCCTTAAATGTGCCTGGAGTTGTGTGGCATCCATCATCCGGTTCCGTCGGGCATTGTTTACAATGAAGCAGTCATCAGTGTGTGATGGAGCCAAACAACGTCCATCTCTTTGCCTTTCTGTGACTTCTTCTGTCTCTCCGCTGCAACCTGCTATTTACAATCTGTGACTCTCTAAGCTCAGTGGCCACTTCCATCTGAGAGCATCCTGCTTGAAGCCTCACAATGACAAGGTATTGTTGATCAGTTGTAAGGTGTTGTCTTTGCCTCATGATGTCAAAATGTGAACAGCATGATGAGGAGGACTATTTAAATCCCAATTCAAATTGATCCCCTAAGTTTATTGGGTCATTCAGGGATCAAACTCCTGTTGGGAATTTTGGCATTAAGCTCCTTGTTAGAGATCAGCAAGTTGTGCAGAAAGTATTGAAACAATGAACAGTTGGACATCAGTATTCTAAGGGGAAGAGATGCTCTCATTTACTCCATTTAAAAACATTTTCAAGAAATGTTGGGTGATATGTATGTACGGGGCTACGCCAGAAGTCTGGCGTCCTTTCAGACCATAAACTTGCTCATCCCCGTTCGCTCTAATTTTAATCAGGCGCACTCCAATATCAGGCGCATTACAGAGCGACCACGGCACTTTGTAATGCGCCTGAGATCAGGGGGAATGCTGGAGGCGTGTCATACTACAACCGTACGAAGCTACACATTTATAGCTTTAGTATGACAAATCCAGGCGCATTACAGCTGGAACAGGTAAACCACTTTAAAAGTGATTTACCTGAGCCAGAGGTGTCGCTTTGTAGCTAGAAAGCGCTAACTCTGTGACCTGCAGTAGAACAGGTTAATAGATTAAGGAATATTCTACACTACTAATGCCACCTGGGCGCCAAAAATTCATACATGGGGCCCGTTATGTTTATCTTGAAATTTTAACTAAAAGCCAAATATCCCTAACGTTTTGTGAGTAGTGTAAAACTGTATATACGAGGATAGAGGACAGTATATAGGGTGGACATAGAGTAGATTTATAGCTACGTATGAGGACAGAGGGCAGTATATAGGATGAAAATAGAGACAGCAGTTATATAAGTGTATATGTGGGGACAGAAGGCAGTATATAGGATGGACATAGGGACAGCAGATATATAGCTGCATATATGAGGACAGAGGGCAGTATAAGGCTGTATGTATGGACTCTTCATACTCAATACATATATATAGAGAGATAGTAGACATCTAAACTATATTATATATATATATATATATATATATATATATATATACAGTAAATGCAGTATATGGAGACAGCAGGTGCAGGGTGAGACCTGGTGGTATTGTATTTTCAGAGCAATACTGCTGACATTGCATTGTTCCTCATTAAATATACATTTTAAAATGTAAAGGCTGGAGGCGGGGGGGGGGGGGTGATCCTTGTTGTGCAATCATCTGTACTCTCCTCATGTAATAACAAAGATAATTCATTACAATTATATGTTATTAGCCCTGTCCATTATTCATAGCAGATTATTATGCATAGTGCTGACTCCAGGCTCAGACCATCTTTATATGTCACAATAATGCCTGCTAAAAAACCTAAATTTTGGGGCGGGGCCCCCAAAGGAAGAGACCAAAGCCATACATTTCCCAAAAAAATTTTCATTTAACATTCCCCCCAGAGGGTGAGTACACCTTGCACTGATTTTGTCAGCCCGGGCCATACATGGGCAAAAACAGGGCAAAATCCACATTAAAAAAATTTTTACAATTATGACATATTGTTAAAAAATATATAAAGCATAGATTTCATACCATGAAAGGAGCTTTCTATTTACCCCATTGTACCTCTTTTCTTAACATTGCAAAACAATGACTGCAAAATTTTTCAATAAAAAAGCCTCCTTTTTACAAAAAAAGAACCCATAATAACCCGCCTTCTTTTTAAAAAAACTATAACTAAAAAAAAATATCTCCTTTTTCAAAACAACGACTTTCATAATAAAAATCCCTAGTAAAAACAATTAGCTACTTTAATACTTCCCCTATTTTACAAAAATCTACCCACAAACTGTCCCTATTACAAAAAATTCAACTATTGTAATAAATACCTCCTAAATACGGGGAACATAACTACTATAAAAATTTCCCCCAAAGTACAAAATAAAACTGCTATAATTTAAAACCCCGTTTTGAAGAAAATAACCACTGTAATACTGGCCCCTTTTATTACAAAAAATAAAAGCAAAATACGCCCCATATGAACAAGAATATAACTGCTATAATACTGCCCCTTGTATAAAAAATGGGAACTACAAAATACAACTCTCTGTATAGTTTTTATAACTTCTGAATGCGCCCCTTTGTAAAACTATAACAAATTTAAATACGCCTCCTATATTTAAGAATATAACTACAGTAATACTGCCTCCTAAAATAAAGAATATAACTACTATAATACTGCCCCTATTTACAAAAAATAACTACTATAAAACGCCCCCTAAGTTTTCAAGAATATAACTACATAACATTTTCTCTAACAGAAAGAAAATTTTTAGTTTTTAACCCCTTTTAAAATGCTCTACCATAAAATATAAGATGACCGGGACATTGTCTTATAATACGTTTATATTTAACATCTTTAGTCCGTTATCTGGTTGTATAGTAGGGGAAAATTTTTGGGCTTTAAAAACCCACAGTGTTATTTTTTTAAACACGCCTTTTTTTGTTTCACTTTCCCTTCTTATTTTCCACTTCTTGCCTGTTTTTTTTAAATATATAACCAGAAATTTGAATATTATACTGAATATTATACTGGGTTTTAAAAATACAAGGAATAAAACTACAAAAATACTTTCACCAAAGTACAAAAAATATAAACTAAAATAAACTGGCCCCCAGAAAAAAAAAAATAAATAAATATAAAAACTGTCCCCTATTGGACAAGAATATAACTAACTATAATACTGCCCTTTTTTACAAAATATAACTGTTGTAAAACTGCCCCCCCCAAGGGCCCAAAAATAAAACACTATAATACTGCACCTATTACAAAAAATAAACAAATGTTTTTACTGCTCCAATTTTATAAAATATAACTACTAAATACTACCCCTAAGTACAAAAATATAACAAATATAATACTGCCCACTAAATTTCAAAATATAACTACTATAATACTTCCCCTGAACAGATAGAAAATGTGGTGTTGGGTTTTCCTTTAACATGGATCACAATAAAAAAATGATGACAGTAAATTGTCTGTATATCTGGGGTTATAGAACATCTTTTCTATGGGTTTTCTGTTTGGTGTAGTAAGGGAACAATTTTGGAAAATTTAAACCCCCAGTGATTTTTTTTCTTAAAAGCTTTTTTTTGTTTGTCACTTTCCCCTTCTTTTTTTCCAAATTCTTTGCCTTTTTTTTAAATTTTTTTTTAAATATATAATCAGAAAATTAATTTTATTTCTTTTTCCCACAATCTCGATTTTATTCCAACAAGGGCCCCCCATTTCGGTAATGTACAGAAGGACAGGGGGTGGTTTTTTCTTGTGGGGGGCCACCCCCGCTCATTCTGGGGGGGTGAATCCTTTTTTCAATCTATAATTTATTTTCTAAATTTTAAAGCCCCCTCTTCCGTTTATTCCCTTTGGAAAAGTCCCCCATCACATGGAAAGCTGCATGATCCCCGGCTGCAAAACAGCACCACACACTCCTTTAAATTTTTTTTAAAAACTGAACATAAAACTTTCAGTATACATGTGCACACTAATTTAGTTGAGCATTCCCCGATCCGTAGGGAAAATCCAGGAAGGCACACTTCCCTTTAGAACCAATTGGGGAAAAGGTACCCCGAAATTCAACTTTGGGTGGGGTTCTTTTTTAAACTTCCTACATCAAAAGGGGGGCATGTATAACGGGCTTTCAAAACCCGAAGTCCCCCATCTTTTTACCCCAAAACTACTCTATCCGTATGAGACGCAAAAAAAAAGCCTCCGGGGGCCCCTTTGTAAGCATTTTGAGATCAGGGGGGTGCTGTCCCCATTTAAAAACCCTTTCAAGCAAAACCTTTTTTAGCTTTTATAAAGGAAAATTTCCCGGGGCTAAATGCCGGAACGGTTTGAACACTTTTTTAAAAATGGTTTAAACCCGGCCAAAGTTTTCACTTTTTTGCTAAAAAGCGCTAAATCATTAAACCGCATAAACATGTTTTAAAGAATTCCCGGCGCATTCTACACACTTAATTTTGCGCAAAAAAAAAAATGGCATCTGAGCGCCAAGAATCATACATGTCACCCTAAGTCAGGACTGTTTTTCACCCTCTGGATGTAACACTTAGCAATTATTGACATCAATCTGAGAGCTTGAAAATGATGGTGAAATGAAAAACAAAGTTTGTCAACAAAATTTTATAATTTACTTGGGCTTACATTGTCCCATGGGGGTTTCATATTTTAAAAATGGGGGGCTGCGTATACACCCTGGTACGTCATTCTATTTTTTGTTTGTGCCCCTTTGGGGGTGGGAATATTTGGGAGCTTGATGCACCCCTTCGTACTGCATATTAAAATCGGAGGCCCGCATTGTTCTTCTGGTATTTTCAAGTTATAAAGTGGAGTCCCTTTATACCCCTGATGGTGTCATAATATATACGGCAGCTGTGATGCACCCCTGGTACTGTCATATTATATCTGGAGGCTGCATTGTGCTCCTGATGGTGACTGTTTTACACTACTCACAAAAAATTAGGGATATTTGACATTTGGTTGAAATTGCAGGATAAACATAAAATTTCTTGAATTTTTTTAAAGAACTATGTGTGACCTGTATGTATTTTGGCTCCCAGACTGCATTTTTTTGCGTATTAGTAGCGTAGAATGCGTCTGAATCTATGAACCTGTTCTACTGCAGGCCATAGATTTAGCGCTTTCTAGCTACAGAGCGACACTTCTGGCTCAGGTAAAGCACTTTTAAAATGGTCTACCTGTTCCAGCAGTAATGCGCCTGGATTTGCCGTACTGAAGCTATAAATGTGCATTCATCATCCAGTTCCGCAGGGCATTGTTTACAATGAAGCATTCATCAGTGTGTGATGGAGCCAAAGGACGTCCACTTCTTTGCCTTTCTGTGACTCTTCCAGTCTCTCTTTATCTCTGATACAACCTGCTGATGACACTCTGTGACACTCAAAGCTTTGTGGCTACTTCCGTCTGAGAGCATTCTGCTTGAAGCTTCGCAATGGCAAAGTACTGTTGATCAATTTTAAGGTGTTGTCTTGGTCTCATGCTGTCACAATGTAAACATCATGATAAGAACTGTTTAAATCCTAATTCAAATTGATCGCCTAAATTTATTGGGCAACTCAGGAATCAAACACCTGTTGTGAATTTTGCCATTAAGCTCCTTGTTAGAGATCAGCAAGTTGTGAAGTACTGAAACAGTGAACAGTTGGGCATGTGCTTTCTACAGTTAAGAGATGATCTCACTTAGTTCATTAAAAAAAATTAAATAAATGTTATGTTCATCCAGAGATTTTAACCAAAGCCAAATATCCCTAACATTTTGTGAGTAGTGTATGTGGAGGTTGCATTGTGGTCATGATGGTGTCATGTAATATTTGGCAGCTGTTATGCACCCATGGCACTGTCATGTTATATGTGGAGGTTGCATTGTGCTCCCTATAGAATCATGGTATATATGGCAGCTGTGATTCCCCCCTGGTAATGTCATGTTTTATGTGGCAGCTGCAGTGTGCCCCTAGTAGTGTCATGTTATAGATTGTGGCTGCACTGTACCCCCGATGGTGTCATATTATTTGTGGCAGCTGCATTGTACCCCTACTGTCATTGTATATAATGTGGTTGCATTGTGCCCCTAGTTGTGTCATGTCAGATATGGCAACTGTATTGTGATCCCGATGGTGTGACGTTATATGTGGTGCCTGTATTGTAAGCACATTATCAGTCTCCGCTTCTCTTCTCAGAGCTGGTGTATGCCTGGATCTTTAATGAGTACCCGCCATTTGTGCAGCAAGACAACCGTAGATTTGTGTCCCAGGTCACTGGGAATCTCTACATCGCCAAAGTAGAACCACTTGATGCTGGAAATTACACCTGTGTGGTGACGAACACCGTGACAAACTCACGAGAGCTGGGGCCTAGTACACCGCTCACACTCCGAACGGATGGTATGTGGCAAGCAGCAGCCAGCGCCCAGCAGAAAAAATATTTTAGTTTTTTTGTCTTCCAAAACACCAAGGGCCACATGTCTGAAAACTGTCTAGGTGTAAAACTTACTTTGCTGCGTATAGCAACCAATCAGAGCGCCCCTCTCATTTTTCCAGAACGCTATATGAAATGAACGGGGCACTCTGATTGGTTGCTATGGGTAACAAAGTGAGTTTTAGACTTTGACAGTTTTCATACATGTGGCCCCAAGTTTTCTCTGATACCGATACGTTTTTGTGAATGGCCTTGTTCTGTATAAGGCATCTACTAACTGTTTTTTTTCTGTCTACAGGAGTAATGGGAGAATATGAGCCAAAAATTGAGGTGCATTTTCCAGAATCTGTGGCTGCAGCGAAAGGCTCCACAGTCAAGCTGGAGTGTTTTGCACTAGGGAAGTAAGTCACAATATACAGAACAAACCCAGGCGTATCTATAGCTATAGCACCTGGTATAGGACCCATAGGTTAATGGGTCCAGTCAAACTTTATGCTATTTAGCACATGTATGTTCTCTGTTATGTAGTGCTATTATTTCTAGCTTTAATTACAATTGGTTACCTCTGATGTTTTAGATTGCTGTCATTAGGAGGTGATTTCTTTACGCTATATAGTGGTTCTATGTAAGCACTCTGATGTATATACAATATTATTTATACCTTAACTTACATCAGTTACGTTGTTGTTTCAGTTTTCTGTCATTAGTAGGTGGGGGCTTGGGGCTTAAAGGGGTTGTCTCACTGCAAGGATTGCTTTTCATGTTAAAGATCTTGCAAAAACAAGTCACTTTGCAATATAGATCTATTAACAGTCTCCTACCTATTCTGAGATACCCCCTCTTGTATGGGCTGCATCAGCTCCTAAGGTCACTATAGCTACAGACCTGTTCAATCTCTCCTGATAGGCTGCCATCACTGGTTGCTATAACTACAGACCTGGCTTCTACTGCAGCCTAGTAGAAGCCGGTAAACACGCCCCTGAATTCAAAATGAAACCAAGAAAGCCAAACTGAGGTGAGATGAATCAATGTAGTCAGACAACCCCTTTAATGGCTTAATGGGAACACTCAGATACAAGGACATTGTATCTCTTTAGTTGTTTGCTTTAGGGCTCATCCCCACAGCAAAGGACAAATACCGGTCTGTTTATCCGACCGGTATTTGTCCTGTTTTAGTGCTGTCCCCACGGCCACCGGGGGACGGCTTTTCTCCGCGAAAACCAGATGGAAGAATGAACATGTTCCATGTTTCTCGGGCGGCCGGCGGTTTGAACTGCTGCACAGGTTTTCCATAGCGGTCCGGTGTGTTCATTTGCAACCAGTTTTTCAAGACGGTCTGCAAAACCGCAAACCGTCAGAAAAACCGTCCGCAAACCGGTGCCGTGGGGACATGCCCTTATACTATATAGCACTACTATGTGGGTTCTCTGATTTATAGTGGTATTATTTCTATCTAAATTATAACCAGTTACGATGCTGTTTCGGTTTCCTGTCATTAGTTGTTGGGGGTCCATCCCATTGTGCCATAGGGCCCTATGAATTCTAGTTTCAACCACTGACAACCATTAGTAGCACTTTTCACAGCACAAATAGTCACACAACTCTCCATAGACTGTGCATGGTATGCACATTAGTATCTCTCTCATTACCTACTTTTTTGTCTTTGTGTCTTCACTGCAGTTCTGGTATTGATTACGGGAAGCTTAGGTTGAACAAACCTCTAGGTCCCTTCCAGTTCATAGGGACATCTTTAGAGAATATTGACCGTGAGCGGATGTCCAGTTAAGATATAGAGTCATATATTTTTTAGTCCTGATCACCGGACAGATTACACAGAGACCATTTCACTAAACACAGGAAACAGAATTGATTCTTACTGATGATAAGTTCAGCAACTTGTTCCAAACTGAGTGAAACATGAAACCACCCCAGGCACAAAAATGAAAAATGTCACCAAATGTTTATTTTGTTGCTCCCCTTCAACTATGCATCTGAGCTTTTAGAAATCTAATTGGTTACTGTACTATTGTAGTAACAAGATGAAAAATCCCTCATAAATAGATCCTCCTCTGTGAAAATTATATCTGTAGCTGAGTGACAATCACTATGGCCACCACTGCAGCTCCCCCAAGAGTTGTCTTGATGGTTAAATCCCCATACCCATTTCCATTCACTGGGCAGATTTCCATATAAGATTCTGGAAAAGATGGGTGATAGCCTTACTGAATAATGTAGTGGCAGCCATTTTGGTTGTCACCTATACCTCAGCCTGTACTTATAACTTTGCTTCTTTTCTGTCATAGTCCAGTACCAACAATCACTTGGAGGAGGGCCGACGGTAAAGCCATATCCCGTAAAGTGCGGCGCCATCGATCCAGTGGAGTACTGGAGATCCCCAACTTCCAGCAGGAAGACGCAGGACCCTATGAATGTGTAGCAGAGAATACACGGGGGAAGAACATGGTGCGAGGGCAGCTCACATACTTTGGTATGATTAGGGCATAATAATAGCAGAATCTGGGGCTGTGGGCCAAATCACTGACATTATAGAGACCTGTTATATACTGACTGATGAAGAGCTATAGTCTCTATGAATCCATTTTTTTTGGATATGTATCTGCGACTTAACCACATATCACTCACATATCTATCACTACACTTTATGATCATATCGTACTACAACTGTATCTGTTCCTGGAAAAGCTTGATGACCACCAATATCGTACCTCACAACTTTATAGATACCAATATCGTACCTCACAACTTTATAGATACCAATATCATACCTCACAACTTTATAGATACCAATATCGTACCTCACAACTTTATAGATACCAATATCGTACCTCACAACTTTATAGATACCAATATCGTACCTCACAACTTTATAGATACAAATAGCGTACCTCACAACTTTAAAGATACCAATATCGTACCTCACAACTTTATAGATACCAATATCATACCTCACAACTTTATAGATACCAATATCGTACCTCACAACTTTATAGATACCAATATCATACCTCACAACTTTATAGATACCAATATCATACCTCACAACTTTATAGATGGTTGAAAAGAGACACTTATGGTTCATTCATTTTTTTCTATTTCTTTCTATACTAGTGTTGCACCTCAGATTTAGGTCCAAGTAAAATTCGACTCGAATCCAAGCCAAATTGATTTTTTTGCAATATTCGCCAAAAATTAAAAACCATAACCTTAATCCTAAATTGTGGTTTTGTACTTTGAATAGATTAATTTACCCGTACCCCAGCACATTCCGCCCTCTGGTACTGTTGCTTCGACATCACATTTAACATTATTTCTGGTTCAACGCCACATTAGGGTTACCTATGTGACACCAGACAGAAGTGAGACTAGAGTGACAGTACCACAGAACTGGATGCAGCAGGGAACGGGTGAGTTAACACATTTAAACCCAGTAAAAACAAAACTAACCCCAATTTAGGGTGAGGGTTGCAGTCAGGACTAGAATCAGAGTGAAAACATTGGGGTTCCCGATGCCCCAAATCCAAATGTTTTCACTAATTCATTCGAACCAGTGTGGAACCAAACAGAGACAGATTTAAGCAACATAATCTGTACGCTTCAATATAGTTGAATATAATTCAACATAGTTTATTTATGCAAGTTTTTTTTTTTTTTATAAAGTCAAAAAGGGGGACATTAAGGAGTAAAGAGGGACAGGGGGATTTGGGTCAAAAATAAGGACTCTACAAAAGAGGGATACTTAGGGGGTAGGCAGTATGGCAGCCATACAGTTTTTTACCCAACTTTTCCACACTTCTGAATGGTAAATCCTGTCTAAGAGAAGTAAGTGTATTCCTGCAAAAGTAAATAGATTCCATTCAGAAGTATGCCCTCTGGGAGCTGTATTGGCAGCCATATTGGTGGTCATCCATCCTTCTCAGGAATTGATAAAAAAGCCAAATAGTAGAAGGTGACTCCAGGAATCAATGAGTGGTTTCTAATACATCTTCCTGGTGCTGCAGAGGTGGATTCTGGGGATTCTTACAAAAATGTTACACTTAAAGTAAACGTATATTTCGGTTTGCAACAAACTAACTAATAGTATTTTTTTTCAGCTCCTCCCATCTGGGTCCAGAAAATTAATGACGCTCACATAGCAATCGAAGAAAACATATTATTAGAATGTAAAGCCAGTGGACGACCAAAGCCGACATACACCTGGCTGAAGAATGGACAGCGCCTGCAGAGCAAAGTAAGGACTGGAAGCAGTGAACGATAACCTGTGTCACACATGAGAGGCTTAGAGAATGATCCTCAGCAGATGGTTTCAAACATAATAGGCTTAGATACAGCAGCTCAGCAGATAGTACCACACATGAGAGGCTCAGATACACAACCTCAGTTGACAAACTCACATATGATAGGCTTAGAGAACGGGGCTCAGCTGATAGTATCTCACATAAGAGGCTTAGATACATTACCTCAGCAGACAGTATTACACATGATTAAATTAGATACATAACTCAGCAGACAGTATCATACATGACAGACTTGGAGAACGTGGCTCAGCAGATAGTATCACACATGATAGGAATAGATATGTAGCTCAGCAGAGAATATCGCACATCATGGGCTTAGATATACAGATCGTCAGACTGTGTTACACCTGATAGGCTTAGATACAGCAGCTCAGCAGACAGAATCACACATAATGGGAAAAGTTATGTAGCTCAAAATCACACTCGATGGAACTGCATATACCTTGAAGGAAATAATTATTTGATCCCTTGCTGATTTTGTAAGTTTACCCACTGACAAGACATGAACAGTCTATAATATTAAAGGTAGGTTGAGTTAATGCCAAAGAGCTCAAATTTTGTCTCTTCTGACCACAGCCCCGTCTCCCAATCACTCACAGAATCAGCCAGGTGTTCATTGGCAAACTTCAGATGGGCCTGCACATGTGCCTTCTTGAGCAGGGGGACCTTGCGGGCACTGCAGGATTTTAAACCATTATGGCGTAATGTGTTACCAATGGTTTTCTTGGTGACTGTGGTCTCAGCTGCCTTGAGATCATTAACAAGTTCCCCTGTGTAGTTTTAGGCTGTTCTCTCACCTTCTTCATGATCAAGGATACCCCACGAGGTGAGATAGTGCATGGTGTCCCAGATCAATGTTGATTGACAGTCACTTTGTATTTCTCCCATTTTCTTACTATTTCACCAACAGGTGTCTCCTTCTCACCCAGCGTCTTACTTATGGTTTTATAGCCCATTCCAACTTTGTGCAGGTCTATGATCTTGTCCCTGACATCCTTAGAAAGATCTTTGGTCTCGCCCATGTTGTAGAGGTTAGAGTCTTACTGAATGAGTCTGTGGACAGGAGTCTTTTATAAAGTTGACTATGTAAGACAGAAAGTTAATTAGGAGTGTCTAACTGGTCTGCAGGAGCCAGAACTCTTAATGGTTGGCGGGGATCATATCCTTATTTCTGTCAGCAAAATGCTATATATATATTTTTATATATATATATATATATATATATATATATATATATATAATATATTATACTGTGTCACACATCATAGGTTTAGGCACATTACCTCAACAGACAACATCACACATGATAGAGTTGTATATAGTCCAGCAGATAGTATCACACATAGTAGGTTTGGAACAGTAGCTCAGTAGACACTGTCTTTTACACATATTAGTATAAGATATAGTAGCTTAGCACAAAGTATTACATGTGATCAGCAGACAGTACCACACATGAGAGGAATAGATATGTAACTCAATTGATGATTTCACATGATGGGATTAGGTACACTAGGTCAGCAGAAAGCGTCATACACGTTAGGTTTACATACATAGCTTAGCAGACAGTGTCACACGTAATAGTACTGGATATACTAGCTCAGTACATCGTATTATACATGCTAGGCTTATATACAACATCTCAACAGACAGTATTACACATGATAGGAATAGATATGTAGCTCATTTCAGCAGATAGTATCACACATGAAAAGATTTAGATACATGTCTCTACAGACAGTGCCAAACTAATAGTACTGGGTACACTAGCACAGTACACAGTATTACATGTGACAGTATTAGATACACCAATTCTGCAGCCAGTATCGCAAGTAATAAGCCTAAATATGTATCTCATACATGATAGGAGTAGATATGTAGCTCAGTTGATGGTATAACATGATAGGATTAGGTACACTATCTTAGCACTTAGTATCATGGGCTTAGATACATAGTTTAGCAAATAGTGTCTCACATAGTATTGAATACATTACCTCAGCATTACGTATTACATGTGATAGGATCAGATACACTAGCTCAGAAGGCATTATCACACTTGAAATGCTTGGATACATAGCTCAGAAAATAAAATCTTATCCTCATCCTTCTTTAGGGCCGTCTTCAGATTGAGCACGGCAGTCTCACCATTACCTCCGTGAACAGCTCAGACTCAGGAATGTATCAGTGCTTAGCAGAAAACAAACACGGGACCATATTCTCGAGCGCCGAGCTGCGGGTGATCGGTGAGGATATGTTCTTATCTGAATAATAATGAGTGCATAACACATAGTAGGAATTGTCTGCCTGAAAATCCCATAATAATCTGTATTATAACGGGTTGCCTGGCCTCTACTCTTCTGCACTGAGAGGAGGCGTAATTGGGTCATTTGTCAGTTCTCTGCCAGCTCCATGTCACTGCCTGTGTTCTGCAAAGATTTCTGAGCTGTCAAGAGTCTGTCAAAAACAGGCTTGGTAAACTGCTGGGGTCAAGCAGGCCAGAAAAAAACAAAGGTAGTTTCATGAACAAGAGAATGCCAGTCATTGGGGGTTAAGAATCGCTGGGGTTTAAAAATTCCTAAAATCTCCACCAAAGCTTTGATTTGTAAGAGTAGTACAGTGGGGAAAATCATATCCATAACATAGAAAATCGGAACCAGCGGACTGGCGCGAAAAAGCTGTAATTTATTAATCCATATGTGCAGAGGGTACACAAAAACACTATAAAACCAACACGTTTCAGGCGTAAAACATTGCCCTTGATCACGGTTACCATGATCAAGGGCGATGTTTTACACTGGAAACGCTTTGGTTTTATAGTGTTTTTGTGTACATATGGATTAATAAATTACAGCTTTTTTGCGCCAGTCTGCTGGTTCTGATTTTTCTATGTTATGGATATGTTGTATGGCTCGAGGCCGAGAGCCTGGAGACCGTGCGGCAGTGAGCTGTGAATATAAACAGGAGAAACAGGTGCTTCCAGGACTGCAATGGGGTGAGCTACGTTTACCCTTGTTGTAAAGATTTGCACTCTTGTGATTGTGGGGGAAATCATGTCTAAGTCTCAACCCCTGACCTAAGATGGAGATCCTGACATCATAGCCTCCATAACAGCATCGGGGTGACATATGTGGCCTTGATTCAGCCTCACAACATTGGATCTTATAAAATTAGCCTCTTTGGATGTATTATTATATTATAGACTATTTTCTTGTAATCATTCCAGCGGTTGGGCCAGACTTTTCTTCAGCCTTTGTTAGAAGAGTGACCTTAGGAAAAGTCGGGGGCTTTGTCATGATTGAGTGCAAACCTAGAGCTTCCCCTAAACCTACCATTAATTGGAAGAAAGGACGGGACATGGTGCGACCAAACTCCAGGTGAGTAGGTTAAGGGAATGTTGGATGCTATATTTTACCCTGTTTGGTGTCTGTGACCTATGTACTAAGAATACATTCAATAGAAGTTGCTCATGTTTGAGGCACTGATTGACTGATGCCTCAGTGAAATGACTATTTGACTGGGTTTCTTGCAATATTTGTACAACTAGCAATATGGCTGCATATTGACCAGTGGAGTTGGTAAACAGCTGGTCCCACCAAATGCCTGATTCAGCTATGAGGTTGCCATGAAATTAGTTTCACATAAGATTGGTGAATAGTGCACTTAAAGCCTTGAATCAGTTTGAAATGGACATTAAGAACGCCATGGACACCCTTAGCCCATGTTCACACGGCTTATTTTGGGACGGATTTCGTTCCGTATTTCACGCCGTACTACACGAAATACGGCTGAAATCCGTCCCAGTCATTACGGTAATCCACAGTTCTCATAGACAACTATGGATTCCGTCTCCTCTCCCCGCTTGCGAAATACGGCGAGTGGGGAGAAAGTGACATGTCGATTACCATGGCGGGATACACGGCGTGGATAATGAATGTCTTTGGGGCCGGTGAGCTGCCCCGGCCCCCGCTCCCCCACCTCACCCCCGCTCCGGAGCACACACCGTAATTGCGGGCGAAATCTGTCCCGCAATTACGGCGTGAATAAGTCATGTGAACATAGCCTTAGAGTCCTGGTTTCATTGCATTCATTGAGATGCTACATGAGAAGAACTTGGTTTCTTTTGTTGTCTCTGTATGTATCTATGGTGGCTTCCATAATTTCCTGCAGTAACGCTGGTCTAGGACCTTGGTGCACAGAACAGAGAGGCCTTCACTACTTTGCAATCCTCTTCTCGTGACTTTTCTGCTCTGACAAGGATGTAACATATTTGGTTTCCAGCTCAGAGGTCATTGATCAACTTTCTCTTGATTTTCCAAAAACTCTGTGTTCACTTCTAACTTGTTTTGTGCCATCTGCTGCTGTAATGTGACCATCTGCTGGAACAAGTCTGCAAATGTCTTCACTGGAACCACATCTCTGAAACTTCATCACTTTATAATATTCCTCTCCTCAGCGCCCCTGGATCAGCTTCAAATATGGGTCCAGTCCAATGAATGTCATTTCCATGAGCCAAGGGTACCGGAGGTCAGGACATCATCTGCTGTCAGATGTAGATGTCTGACCTCTGCCCGTAGCCTCTGGTGATGTTACGGACTCCACCTTCTTGCCAAAAAAATTCCCAGTATAAAATGTATAAGCTCCTATGGGGCTCTTCTCTTTTAGTTTGTAAAAATAATATCCAGCTGCTCCATAGTTACCATGCTTAGAAAAAGTATTTATCCCTTGGAATTGTCATTTTTTATTCTGCACTGACATTGAATTACACTGCTTTTTGGTTTTTTATTTAACTTTTTTAGATATTTATACACATTCATAGTTACATAGTTTGTAAGGCTGAAAAAAGACAGATGTCCATCAAGTTCAGCTTATTGTGCTACAGTGTTGATCCAGAGGAAGGCAAAAGCCCATGAGGTAGAAGCCAATTGTCCTCATTTTAGGGAAAAAAATCCTTCCCGACTCCAATCTGGCAATCAGAATAATTCCTTGGATCACGAACCCTCCTCCAGAGTCTTAGTCTCTATAACTTATTATAATAATGCACTCTAGATATGCATCCAGACCCTTTTTGAACTCTGTTAGTAACTTTACCATGACAAGTTCCTCTGGCAGAGAGTTCCACAGTCTCACAGTAAATAATAACTGTCTATGTTTATGCAGAAACTTTCTTTCCTCTAGACGTAAAGGATGCCCCCTAGTTCTCGATAAAGTCCTGGGTATATATAGATCTTGGGAGAGATCTCTATATTGACCTTTGATGTATTTAAAGATATTTATTATGTCCCCCCGAAGCCGTCTTTTCTCTAAACTAAATAACCCTAATCTTGCTAATCTTTCTGGGTATTGCAGTCCACCCAGTCATTTTATTATTTTCGTTGCTCATCTTTGAACCTGTTCAAGCTCTACAATATCTTTCTTGTGCACTGGTGCCCAAAACTGTACACAATATTCCATGTGTGGTCTAACCAGTGACTTGTATAATGGTAGAATTATTTTATAATTTTCTGCATCTATTCTCCTTTTAATACACCCAATGATCTTGTTTTTATTTACAGCTGCTGCCTGACACAGGCAGCTACAATTAAGTTTACTGTCCACCAGGATTCCCAAGTCCTTCTCCATGGCACTTTTTTCCAGCATTTTCCGCTTAACAAGTAATCATGGAATGGATTTTTTTCTCCCCATGTGCATAACTTTGCATTTATCGCTGTAAAACCTCATCTGTCACTCCTCTGCCCAGGCCTGCAACTTGTCCAGATCCCTACCCTGTTTACCCCAAAAATAAGACAGTGTCTTGCATTAATTTTTGCTACTAAAGACGAGCTAAGACTTATTTTTAGGGGATGTTTTTTTTTCTATGAACAATAATTCACAAAACATCAACATATATTAATATACTTTAGTGATTTCATCACAAACATCAGCATAAGCAGCCAAACTCTGAATTTCATAACTAAAAGTGCACTATGTCTTATTTTCTGGGGTGTCTTATTTTCAGGGAAACAGGGTATGTAATAAAACATTGTCCTCTATTGTGTTGATTACTTAGTATTACTTAGAGCTTAGTATCATCTGCAAAGATTGATATTCTACTAATATATGAATATATTAAAGAAAATAGGGCCTAACACTGGCCCCTGTGGTACCCCACTAGTAACATGGATCCAGTCTGAGTATGTACTATTAATCACTCCTTTTGTTTTCTATCACTAAGCCAGTTGCTTACCCACTTGTACACATTTTCCCCCAGTCCATGCATTCTCATTTTACTTACCAACCTTTAATGTGGCACCGTGTCAAAGGCTTTAGAAAAATCCTAGATATGACATCCAATGCCTCACCACGATCCAGTCTAGAACTGACCTCCTCATAAAAGCTGATGAGATGAGTTTGACAGGACTGATGCTTGCTGGAACGGAGTTATATATTTATTATAATTTTCAGTGAGATACTCTAGTATAGCATCTTTACCTACAACAGAGGTTAAACTTACTGGACTGTAGTTTCCGGAATCATTTTTTGACCCTTTTTTGAATATTGGCACCACATTTGCTATGTGCCAATCCTTTTGGACATAACCCGTTATTATACAGTTCATAAATATTAAGAATAGGGGCCTAATTATGACATGACGTATTTCCCTTAGGAGTGTATACCATTCAGGACCTGGTGATTTGTCTATTTTAATCTTCTTAAAACGGAGCTGCACTTCCTGGGTTAGACAGAAAACATTTAAGGTGGAGTTTACCTCATCCCTCTGCTCGTCAACAGGAAGATCATTTTCCTCAGTAAATATAGTGGAGACTAAATTGTTTCATAGGTTTGCTTTCTTCTCATCGCCCTCTACAACACCTCACTCACTGCTTTTCAAATGGCCAACATTTTCCATTTTAATCTTTTTACTATTTATATAGCTAAAAACTATTTTGGGGTTAGCTTTACTCTCTTTTGCAATCAGCTTTTCTGTTTCCATCTTTGCTGCCTTTATCATTATTTTACATATTAAATTTTTTTCCTTATAGCTTTTTAGTGCCATGACTATTATATCTGAATGCAAAAATATTTACCCTTTTTAGCTCAGTTTATTCAGTAAAAGCATCGGTGGCTATAAATAAGGCCTACATTCTGTGTGAGTAGGTCTGTACTCTTTCTCCCAGTCTACTTTGCAGAATAGGGTGTCTGGCTAAAGAAACCTATTGTCCATATTGGAGAATTTGGAGTTAATATAAGGGTTAAGGGTTTCCTAATAGAACAAAGCACCTACAGAGGGCCTCATCTATTAGAACTGTCTGACAGTAAAACTGTTCTTGTTGCCACTTACAACTAATCAGAGCTCAGCTTTCATTGTTTAACCCTTCCAGACAGCTAGTCGTCATAATAAGCTCAACGTTTTTTACTCCCCGCCTTCCAAGAGCTATAACATTTAAATTTTTTCATCTAAATAGAAATGAGGTTGGTTTTTTTTGCGGAACAAGATGTAATTTTAATGGTGCCATTGACAATATCATAGAATATACTGGGAAACTGGAAAAAAAATTCTAAGTGGGGTGAAATGTAAAAAAAAATGTACTTGCCGCAAGTTTAGGGTGGTTTTGTTTTTATGGCGTTCACTCTCCGGTATAAATGATGGGTTATCTCTGTTCTGCGGGTCAGTACCAAATATGTAGGATTTTCGGTATGTTTTAGTCCTTTTTTAAAAATACAAATATTCTCTATTTCTTAAATTTGTTCTGCTGCACCATTTTCTGCTACCAATAACTTTTTTACTCTTCCAACTATGGACCTGGGTGAGAGTGCATTTTTGGCAGGCTGCGGTGTAGTTTTTATTATTACTATTTTGAGAGACATGGAACTTTTAATCACTTTTTATTTAAATTTTGAGGGGAAGTGAAATGACCAGAAAAATGCAATATAGCAATTTGGAAATGTGTATGTTATACTTTAATGAACTGTACTTTTACAGACGCCACAATATCAATTATATGTAACTTTTTCATTTTTTTATTTGTAAAATGGCAAAAGGAGGGTGATTTGAACTTTTACTATTTTTTCTTTTATATGTTTAATCATTTTTTTTATTTTTTACTTTTACTTTGAGTCCCCCTAGGGTACTTGAACACTAGGGAGTGTGATCATCTGTATACCCCTCTGCTTTGTATAAACACTGCAGAAGGGTGTACAACGATGGCAGTGCTATTTATTCCTGTCCGGGGCAGGAAGTAATAGAAGCCTAAACATGGCAGCTATGGAAACTTTCATTAGGCTTCCAGTTGCGATATTAACAGATCTCCACCCTGTGATCTCGCTGTGGGGGGTGCCAATTGTTGTGAAGAACGGCGCACAGAACCACCTCTCATTCATGTAGATGCCGCGGTCACAATCACCATGGCGTCTAAATGGCTAAACAACCGGCAATGTAGCCGTCTCCATTCCCTGCTGTTGGTAGCAAGAGTCAGCTGCAATTAGCAGCGGAGTAAGTATGTAAGCATAGGTCCTTACTGGCACCATGACATGTGTTGGTAAGGGGTTAAACTGCTGTGGAAAAATAAAATTTGGCCTCTGATTGGTCGCTAAAGGCAACAAAGACAGTCTTACTATCAGACAATTTTGATAAATGGGGCCCAGTATCTTTTACTGGAGGACACTTGCTCTTAAAATCTCGCACAGATTATACGTAACATAGCAACATGGCATAGTTGATCTAGAGGAAGGTGAAAAATCCCTGTGAGGCAGATGCCAAGTGTCCCATACAAGTGGCCTTCCCAATTCCAAACATGGCGATCAGAATAATCCCTGGATAAATTTTCTATCTCCAGACTGTCGGATACATAACCTGTAATATACTATTTTTCATCTAAACCCTTTTTCAACTCGGTCAATGAATCCACCATCACAACCCCTTGTGGCAGCGAGTTCCATAGTCTCACCATTGTTATAGTAAAGCATTCTCGTCTGTGATGATTGTCTAACCTTCTTTCCTCTATATGTAGAGGATGCCCACTTGTTGTTTCAGTCCACGTGTAATAAGATCATGCCAGAGATCTGTGCACTGTCCTTTCACATATTTGTACATGGTAATTAAATCACCTTAAAGCCATCATTTTTTCAAACCTAAATAACTTCAGATTTGATAGCTTGTCTTGATACTGCAAACCCCCTCATTCTCTTAACTAACTTGGTTGTCCTCCACTGCACCTGCTCTAGCTCAGCTGTGTCCTTCTTATACACTGATGCCCAAAACTGTATGCAATATTGCAAGTGAGGCCTCACCAGTGATTTGTATAGAAGCAAAATTATGTTCCTGTCTTGAGCATTTATTCCTCTTTTAATGCAACCCATGATTTTATTTGCCTTGACAGCAGCTGCCTGGCATTGGTCACTGAATTTAAGACTACTGTCTACCAATATTCCTAAGACTGCATGATCCCTAGAAGGAGGTCCAAGCATCAGGACACTCTGTGATCAGTTTATTGTTGGGGGACTATTTAAATAAAACAGGCTTTGTCCAGAGTGTGAATTCTTGAAAGGGGTGTTCGATATTTCAGCGTCTGGCCACTCACCCAACTATATTCTGACCTCCCATAGAAATTAACAGGGAAAACAGTGCAAGCGCGATTATCTCCCGATCTTTGCAGGCGGTTAATAGCAAGACACTCGATTAATGAGATGGGAAAGCCCCTTTAAGCTCTTTCAAGCTGTACAACTACTCAATCTACTGTGTTACAATGTTGTTTTCATATCCAGTGTATATCTGTTGGTGGAAAGGCTGGGTGACTACAGATATAATTACCATTTTTTGTCTCCAGCTTTCTCAGAGACCCGAAAGCCAATTAGTTATAATGTGCCCTGCAGGTTTGCTATTCAAAGAAACCCAATGATCCCTACAGCTTGACATTCCCTAACCTAAAATGTCTGATAACAGGGAACAATGATTGCAATAAAAGGCACAGCAAATGGAGAGAATATAGACGTATGTTCATGTCCTCCGTGTAAGCCGTAGAACAAGCTGTATGTTGATTTCGGCCATGTAAGCCATGATTGTTCTAGTGTTTACTCCCTCGTCGTCATATTATCGCGGTGGATTACAAATTCCGTTGTTTCATTGCAACTAGTGAACGCCAGTAGACAAGAGATGTGAAGAGACAGAAATAAAATCGATTGTCTATGGGAGAAAAATCTGTGATTTCCCATCTGATAACAAGCGTCTGGAGTCCTACAGATCTCATGAGGACGTATTTTACTGGCTTTTATACCGAGGAAGAAATTGCGCGCTTTAGCCAGGGACTTGATAGTGTTTATTTGCAAACGGTCTGCAGCTGTGTCACAGAATAGAATCGGCGCAGTCGCTGCTGGGATTTGGCCGAGGATGAATGTCTGCTAATGTCTGTCATTTGAGTGTAGCTAATTCAGTCTCATTAGAGCTTTCAAATAATTTAAGTTTAAAATGCATTTCCTGAAGCTTCCGCCAAACAAATCCAACGCTGTTCCTAATTCTTATCAACCGAATGAGTGACTGCATCTTTATAGACTGTCTGTGCTAATGAAATGTATGGGCGCCGGGCTGTACCTAACTTATAAGACTCAGCAGGAATCATGACGTTTGAAGTAAACACTGTTAATTTTATATTTTTCTGCTGACTGCTTTGATTATATATCATTGTATGGGTCAAAGCATCATTCCTCTGAAAGTGACAACTAAGGGCGACATGTATGATCGGGCGTTGCACCTGTTTTCTGGCGAAAACTGCGCTCACCGTCTCGAATCCCCTGTCGGACGCAGGGATGCGATGTTAGGCGCAACCTTCGCCACTTTCGGCTGCGCCTAACATCAAGGGGCGTGCAATGGGCGCGCTGTGGGCGTTCTGGGGCGGGACGCGGCAAATTCGAAAACTCCGAGGCATGCATGATCGCGGGTCGGCAAAGCGAGGCGCAATGCAGCGCTCAACAGCTCCGACAGACAGACCTAGTTGAATGTGGTCTATCTGAGAGTAGAAGTCGAAGTGGAGTGCGGTATTCTTGTAATGCGCTCGAGTTCTACACTTACAGCAGTATACTCCTACAATAAATGAATTGTCAAGAAGAATAAATAATTAAGCAAGAAATCCTGCTTGGCGGACCACAGGTCCCAGCCTTTTGTTGTATATGCTGAATTGCATTAAACCTCTAAGCAGCCCCAATACATCAAAAATTGTTGTTATGGAAAATGTGTAAGAAAACATCTGTCCAACCTCTGTCCAACATCTGCATTGGCTTATGTGATGTAAAATTAGTGTAATTTTCACAGACTTTGCAATACATTTTGTAGGGCATATTGTTTTCTTTGCAGCTAATATATATATTGTCATTAATGTTATTGTAAAAAATTTATTAATACATTGATTTAATTTTTCCAGCACTTGGCTATGTCGGTTTATTAAGTAACTCATTTGTTTGACAAATGCATTTTATTCTTCATCTTCATACTGTGTAATGTATTTGCGACGCCAAATCCGTTCCGTAATTACATTATTTACTATGGGGACTGTATCTCCGACGCGAAATCTGTTCCGGAATTACATTGCAAATACGTGTCACAAAGTGTGGCACGTATTTGCAATGTAATTACGGAACGGATTTGGCGTCGCAAATACATTACACAGTATGAAGATGAAGAATAAAATTGATTTGTCATAGAAATTAATTACTTAATAAACCGACATAGCCAAGTGCTGGAAAAATTAAATCAATGTATTAATACATTTTTTACAATAACATTCATGCCAATATATATATATTCGCTGCCAAGAAAAAAATATCCCCTACAAAATGTTTCGCAAAGTCTGTGAAAATTACACTAATTTTACATCACATAAGCCAATGCAGATGTTGCACAGAGGTTGGACAGATGTTTTCTTACACATTTTCCATAACAACAATTATTATTATTATTATTATTAATAAAAGTATTTGGCCTGCTTTGAAGTTTAATGCAATTCAGTATATACAACACAAGGCTTGCTGGGACCTGTTGTCCTCCAAGCAGGATTTCTGGCTTAATTATTTATTCTTCTTAGTAGTGGCATTCTCTCCCTTTGTTTTAACACCTTTTCTAGGTGATATTTCTTTCTTTGTAGATCGTATATATATTTGCTTTCATTTTAATACATCAAATTTTTGCCAACATTGAAATAGATTTTATACCACGTTGATATTTATCTTTATTCATTCATTCATTGGAAAGACAACTATTTCTCCTATTCACTAACATGCTTCATGCTTTTTCATGCATTTCCAGCCTGTCTCGATTCGTACCAGATGTTAGGCGCAGTCCTTCTGCGCCTAAGTCCTGCACTGCGCCTAACACACTGGCGAGGTGCAGTGAACTTTACACCGCATGTATGAGCGCACTTCGGGCACCAACATAAATGATGTGGAGCTTTCACTTTAGATCGGGCGAAAACGGGCGCTCCGACACGCCGATCTTCATACATGTCGCCCTAAATCTCCTGCATAGATATAGTTATTTGTAAAGATATTTATACCCCTTGAACTGTTCCTTATTTTAGACATGGCAGCCACAAACTTAAATGTATTTATTGATATTTTATGTGACAGAGAAACACAAAGTAGCAAGTATTTGTGAAGTGTAAAGAAAATGATACATGCTTTTCCAAATTTTTGCAAATTAAAAAACTGATAAATGTTACGCACATATGTATTCAGCCCCCCCGAGTCAATACTTTGTAGGACCACCTCTAGCTGCAGAGACAGCTGCAGTCTGTTGGGAGATGTCTCTACCAGCTTTAGACAAATAGAGGCTGGAATTTTTGCCCATTCCTCTTTTCAGAATAGCTCTAGCTCAGTCATATTGGTTGGCGAATGTTTGTGAACAGCAATTTTCTAGTCCTGCCACAGATTCTCAATGATATTTAGGTCTGGAACGTGAGTTGGCCATTTTAACACATGAATATGCTTTGATGTAAACCCTTCCATTGTAGCTTTGGCTGTATGTTTAGGGTCATTGTCCTGCTGGAAGGTAAACCTACGCCCCAGTCTCAAGTCTTTTGCAGCCTCTAACAGGTTTTCCTCCAGGACTGCCCTGTATTTAGCTCTATCCATCTTCCTATCAACTCTGACAACCTTCCCAGTCCCTGCTGAAGCAAAGCCTCCCCACATCGTGATGCTGCCACCGCCATGCTTGACAGTGGGGATAGTGTGTTCAGGATTATGTGCAGTGTTGGACTTCCTCCACACATAGCATTTTGAATTTAGGGCAAAAAGTTAAATGTTGGCCTCATCAGAACAGAGCTCTTTTACCACATTTTTTCTGTGTCCCCCAACATAGCTTTTTCAAGCTGCAAACAGAACTTCTTATGGTTTGCTTTCAAAAAGGACTTTCTTCTTGTCACTCTTCCAAAAAGGCCAGATTTGTGCAGTACGTGAATAATAGTTGTCCTGTGGACAGATTCTCCCACCTGAGCTGGGGATCTCTGCAGCTCCTCCAGATTGACTTTGGGCCTCTTGGCTGCTTATCTAATTAGTGCTCTCTTTGTCCGTTGAGGTGGACAGCCATTTCTTGGTAGGTCAGGAATTGTGCCATACTCCTTCTATTTACAGATGATGGATTGAACAATGCCTCATGAGGTGTTTAGAGCTTGAACTATTTTTTTTAAAACCTAACCCTGAGATACATTTTGCTGCAACGTTATTTCTAAACTGCCTGGTGTGTTCTTTGGTTTTCATGATGCTGTTTGTCCACTAATATTGTGTAACAAACCTCTGAGGCCTTCACAAAATAGCTGTAGTTATACTGAGAATAAATTACATATGTATTTACTTTACTTACTAATTAGGTGACTTCTAAAGGCAATTGGTCTCACTGGATTTTATTTAGGGGTATCAGAGTACAAGGGGCTAAATACATATACACGGCACATTTTTCCAGTTTTTAATTTGCAAACATTTGGAAAAGCACATATCATTTTCATCATACTTTACAAATTCTTGCTACATTGTGTTGCTCTATCAAATTAAATATCAATGAAATACAGGCAGTCTCCAGGTTACAAACGGGATAGGGACTGTAGGTTTGTTCTTAAGTTGAATTTGTATGTAGGTCGGAACATGTAAATTTATTAAATGTTACTCCAGCACAAACGTTTTTTTTTAAGTTTTGGGTAATGCAGGGAAGGGTTTTTACATTTGTTTTGCTGTCTGTGCCTTTGTTAAGAAGATTTTCACCTTATTTTCATCCGATGTACTGCTGTGGAACGCTGGATTTGTCATTCCACAGCTACTGTCTGCTATGGAACAAGGAACTACAAGTGCCAGCATTCCCCATAAGTCTCCGTTTATAAAGGCAATGTTAAGTCATTAATGGGACTGCTGTACATAAGTTGCTAACTTTTAAATAAACAGTTTAAGGTATAATATTTTGCACCAATTACATAATTTCTGCGCACTACACATATGGGTATCATACAGATGACAAACATGAAATGGAAAATTTGTAGTAATCCCCAATTAACAGATTAGACTAAATGTTGTGTTAGGCCTTGCTGCTGCAGAATCAAGGAGGTTACAATCACCAAAGAATGCCGGGCAGACAACAAAGGGAGCAGTAGCCCGACTATTAGAAGCCGTTCACTTTTTTTTTTTATACATTTGGGATTTCATATATATTTTATTACTCTTTGTCACATACATTTGTAAGTCGAGATGTTTCGACTGCATTGGAATTTAAGTTTGTGGCTGTAACATTTTTAAAATGAGGAACAGTTTAAGGGGTATAAATATTTTGCAACCCACTGTAGTTACATAATATTCTGTCTGACTGCAGCCACCACTAGGGGTAGCTCACTACAGTTTTATGCATTTCTCCCCAAAGTGAAATAGAAATATTTGTTTAGTAAACTCCGCAAATTGTGGAAGAGCAGAATTTTAGATCTAAAAATGATATGATGTTTTAGGATCCATTTGTCTGTTCCTGCAGAATTTCAATTTTGGATGATGGAAGCTTGAAGATTTCTAACCTCACCAAAGCAGATGCCGGGAGCTATACATGTACAGCCACCAATCACTTTGGGACTGCCAGTAGCACCGGTACGCTAGTGGTGAAGGGTAAGCCAGATTTTCACTTTTTTTTTTTTTTTTTTTTTTTTTTACACTTTTTGACTTTGCGATTAACTATTCTTATTTTTACTATTCTTATTTTCACTATACATTTGTAAAAAGTCGAGATGTATTCTTTATAGAAACTTTTATTGGAAATCCTTGTTTTGGCGTAACTATATCCATAGCAGTCATAGCAACAGTTATGGGGCCCAGAGGTTGAGGGGACCCACTTAAGTCCAATAATTTTCTATGGAATAACAAATTGGTAGCTTTTTACTGTCTAGCACTACCATATGATTTCTCTGATACTAAAGGATTGAATGATAGCCTCAAATTGCTACTTATGAAACTGTTTCAGATTCCTGTCATTAGGTGGCGGGTGCCCATCTCATTTTGCTATGGAGCCCCATAAATTCTGCTCCCGTGATAAAGTGATCATAGGGGATCTTGCAGCTAGGGTCCTTAGTAATCAGCTTTAATCTTTCAGAGAATCCTACAGCACCATTAATAAAATAAGTATTACACGGTTTGCATAGAATTCATTAGCCTACATAAGGCATAAACATGGCGAGTTCTCAGAAGCAAAAGATGCAACTTTTTGCCACTCTGGCTACTACACAGACGTAAATCCCACCATGACATTGTTTTCTCTGCACCCTAGATCCCACACAAGTTTTAGTGCCTCCTTCAAGCATGGATGTCACAGTTGGAGAAAGTATAGTGCTGCCTTGTCAGGTGTCTCACGACCATTCTTTGGACATCTCTTTCTCTTGGGTCTTCAATGGACAACTAATTGACTTCCAAAAAGATGGAGAACATTTCGAAAGAGTTGGAGGAGTAAGTATGACTTCTCCCAGAATGGTCAGTAATAGTGATGTGCTCTTGAACACATATGGTCTTGATATGTCACTTCCTATATCACTTGTGTATGGAGTTTATGATCTCAAAGAAGTTCCTTCTCATGTTTCTTTATATTGACCTTGTGTATTCATTGTTATCATTCCCTTACGTTTTTTTTGTGTATTTTCATTACTAGCAAGACTCCGCTGGTGATCTAATGATAAGAAGCATCCAACTGAAGCATGCTGGGAAATATGTCTGCATGGTCCACACCAGTGTAGATAAACTGTCAGCAGGAGCAGATCTCATTGTCAGAGGTATAAGCAGAGATAACCTGCTATTGAGAGTCAATGTAATTATTGGTTTAAAGGGAAACTCCACCCAAAAACTGAAAACTCTATTTGAATTGGACTTTTTAGGGATCTGCCTTCCTTCCCGAATGTCATTGTGTCAGTGATCTCGTAAAGAGCTGAAATCTGTTAGCATCCCTTTCCTTTCATAGTGGACATCCTGTGTACTAATCAAGATTCGGACTATAATGGGGTTATTTATCAGGCCTCAAGTCAGGTCCTTGTCATAGTCGGTGTTTGAAGGACCCAAGAGCATTCCACAGCCATTTCTAGACCATCAGGAAGTTGTCATTGTACTTGTTCTCCTTCAAATCAACCCTTTTCACTTCACATTACAACAATTTTACTTCTCAAAATCACTCGGGGGCCTTATGTATGAAAACTGTCTAGAATTAAAGGGGTTGTCTCACTACAAGGATTGCTTTTTATGTTAAAGATCTCGCAAAAACAAGTCGCTTTGCAATAAATGTCCATTAACAGTATCTTACCTATTCTGAGATATCCACTCTTGTAAAGGCTACATCAGCTCCTCAGGTCGCTATAGCTACAGACCTGATGAATCTCTCCTGATAAGCTGCCAGTGCTGGTTGCTATAGTAACAGACCTGGCTTCTACTAGGCTGCAGTAGAAGCCAGTAAACTCGCCCCTGAATTGAAAGTGAAACCAAGAAAACAAGACTGAGGTAAGATGAATCAACGTAGTGAGACAACCCCTTTAAGACTGTCTGTGTTGCCCATAGCAACCAATCACAGCTGAGCTTTTCATTGTTCCAGAGCACTATATGAAATGAAAGCTGAGCTCTGATTGGTTGCTATGGACAACAAAGACATTATTACCGCTAGACCGTTTTCATACATAAGACCCTTGGACTTTCTGTTACTGATTAATAACATGTCTTTGTTTGTATCTACAAAATGCAGAAAGTCCTTTTTGTAAAATAGACTTTCTAGACTTTACACATGTGTTAATAATCTGATCTGTGTACTTGGCAGGACCCCCGGGACCGCCAGATGCTCTTACAGTGGAGGAAATCACAGACACCACTGCTCAGTTATCCTGGATGCCAGGAGTGGACAACCACAGCCCCATTACCATGTATGTCGTACAGGCGCGGACTCCATTCTCAGTGGGCTGGCAAGCAGTCAGCACAGGTGAGAGCAGTTAATTAATTCCTTGTGTCTGTTGGTTAAAACTCATAAGGTTACTATGCCATTATAAATTCTCTGTATTTACTTAAAGGGGTGTTATCGTTTCATTAAATGGTCTTCAGAATAAGGGGACAGTTAAAACAAGCAACTTTGCAATTGGATGTCATTAGCAAAGCTGCCTTGTTCTCACAGTGTCCCTTATCTTTGTTTTTATTTACACTGATATCCAGTGTGGGTCTAATCCCTCCTGATCCCTCCTCCTTGCATTTCACTAGCTGAGAGCTCATTACATTCTGTACAGCCCCTGGGTCGATTCACGGGCTGTACAGAATGACTCAGAGTTAGGGGCCGTAGCATTTTTCTGTCTCCACACCTAGCAGAAACAGACTTCAGCAGATTGTCCAATGAGAAAACATGACAGTTTTGACCCTGTGCCTAACTCTCCTGCATACACACAGATCTGTGCCTTTCTTAGAAAGCTGTAATACATCTCCAGCTGTGAGAGGAGATCAGTGCTCAGATTAGATTGAATGCAGCCTGTGGTATGTATACAGCTCTGATAAAATAAGACTGATAGGGAGAGACACAGTGATATGTGGACTCAGAGGGGGATGGGTGGGGGGGGAGGCTCAGGCCAGCAGTGAAGGGGGGATGATGTCATCCAGCTGGGAGGGGAAGAAATGCTCCTGCATTCACAGAGTTGAGAAGCTCAGAGCAGTTTGAATGAGCCGAAGTAAGGAAGCGATACATCCCCTTTAAGAGTTCACTCACAGTAAAGTCCACAGTTAATATCCCTGTAGTAACATTATAAGAGGAACAGCAAATATCAGTCACACACTTGGATGAGAATGTCTTTGGACCTTCTCAGGACTGTGGTATATGAGAGGGTATTGATAAGTAGTTGGCCTTGAATAATTTTAGTAGACAAAACAATTAATTGCTTTGCTTTGGAACAAGTATTAACTTTGACATGGGCACATACTAAGTTTAGCAAAAAAGGTTATGTCATTTTTATGATGACATGTCAACAACATATTAGGAAGTCAATGAAAGAAAAGATGTTATGGACAAGAAGAGGCCTGGGAAACTGATTTCTATATTAATGCAAGAAAACATTGATGTTGTCCATGATATAAGTTTAGATAATAAATTAATTGGACTAAAACACAGATCGGAGACTTTGAATATCTCATACAAACACGTTTTTTGTATCATTTATAATGAATTGGAGATGAGAAAGCTATCTGTAAAATGGAAACCAAAATGTCTCAATGCTGATTAAAAGGGAATGACAGAGAACTTCGAAGTGGATTTCCAATCAATGTAACAATAGAAAATCAAACTTTTTGGATTTCTGTGTTAAAATGGATGAAACCTGGATTCATCATTGTGATCCAGAAACTAAGGAAATGTCTAAGAGGTCAGAAATTCTGGTTCGCCTTGGCTTAAAAAGTTTTTTATGTAGAAGTCTGCTAGAAAAGTTCTTACCTTCATCTTCTGGGACAAAGATAGCGTGATTTTCGCGGACTACTTGACGCATGGAAAGTCACGGGAGAATGTGATGCTATTTTCTTAACAGAACTTCAGGCCAAAATTATGGAAACACGATAAGAAAAACTTTCCAAAGGCGTCTTGATTTTGCAGGATAGTAAGTCCCGCCACAACTCTTGTATTGCCTACGTGAACTTGGCTTTGAAAGTGTCGATCAACCACCAACATATTCTCCTGATTTTGGCCTCATCGGATTATTATCTATTTCTGAAACTAAAAAAAACATCACTAAAAGGATGAAAATTTAGAGATGGTAACTGATCCTGTGGAGTCGTGGTTGGCAGAACAGGATAGCAATTTTTTTTCTAAAGGATTAGAACTTCTTTTTGATCAATGCCTTAAATGTACAGAGTTGAAAGGTGATTATGTTGAGTGAAATTATATGACTTTGAAAACATAGTTTTTTTTTCTAATCTTGGCCAATTATATATCAATTCCCCCTCATCAACTGTGATCAGGGGAGTAGGGAGAATTCTGGCCCCTCATCCCATTAAAGAACACTAAGGTTAGTTTGCCTCTCCCCAGTCTAAATGGTTGATAATAAGGAGAAGTAGAGTGTAATTCCCTATTCTGAAGTCATCTCCTCTGCATCCTGTAACAATTGATGACATAAAGCAATATATTGAACAGTGTTCTCTCAACATTCAATGGTAATTGGTTTTGGGATGACTATTGTATGTTGAGGCCATAACTCTATGGAAAATTGGTATTCGGTTCTGATGCCCCTAAAGGTTACCCCAACATAATGGAAAATGATGATTAAACAAAATGAAGCAGATAACTAATCCAGATAAAGCAAGTCCTTGCATAAACTTCAGAAAGAGCTGCCAGAAGCTGGACATCACTTTCTACGTTGAGGATAGAAGCTTCTCTGGGTCTTGTACTTTATACACGATGTACCAGAAAGTAGAAATTAGTGGGTTTTTTTGGTACCCAATGTGCTCATTGTGTCACATATAAAAAGCAGTACAGGACATGTAGTACCACACTGTACTGCAGCTCGTGACCAGGAGGATTGGTAAGCAAAAGTAGGCGAGTGCCTAGAGCGCCACTTCATCACAGGCAGGAATGGCATGGAGTGGACTGAATTTACCATTCCGAGGAAGGTTGCACTATGTGCCTTATTTGCCTAGGGCACCAGAATACCTTATCCCAGCATTGCTATAGAGAGGCACCACTAGACCACCAATCACTGCATGCACTTCGCTAATACAGAGGTTTAACAAGTAAAATGTTCATGACAATTGGTTGGCTCCTCCAGTCAATCACGTCTGTGACATTGTATGGAGAATGTGGTTTCAAAATACAATTTCCCATTAAAGTCCATTGTATGTGAAAACATTGTATCTTGAGGCCATTGTAATCTGAGGTATCACTGTAATAACCTTTTCTTCATTCAGCCTCTACCCAGTCTGAAATGGCTGATAACCGTGAGCAATAGACTAAGTCAACTGCTTCTAGGATATATGTATATGTGTTATTCTAGTGCCTGAGATTGTGGATGGACGATCCTTCACAGCCACAGTAGTTGGTCTGAGTCCATGGGTTGAGTATGAATTTCGTGTTATCGCAATCAACCAGATTGGTATCGGAGAACCCAGCCCCCCCTCTGACAAGAGGAGAACAGAAGAAGCCCGTGAGTAGCACCCTATTAATATTCCATTAAAGTAATAAAAGGGCAGCAAAATTGTGTTTAATTGGTGACTGGCTACAGAGATTTGTATGGAAATATAATTAACGGCTACATAGTGAGTGCACATTTTATAATGCCATACACTGCAACTGCATGCTGAGAATTGTCAATGCCTGACAGTCATTAAATCACAGGTTAAGTAAGCCTGGTCTACAGTTTGTCTTTGATGTCTGTCTGATTTCATCTCACAATGGAGGAGATAACCTTGGAGCAAACGGTAACATCTGCAAATGTGCAAGAAATTACTGAACAATTCTTTTCAAAATGAAACTCATAAAGCGTTTTTCTCACACAATAGGATGTGGATGTGAATGCAAACGTCTAGACACCTGGACATTTATAGAGTTCTACCTCATACTCAGAACAATCATGAGAGCAGCCCATTGTACGAAAGACTCTGGATGTTTTCTGTAGGGATTGCAGTGGTTAAAACCGATGAGAGATACTGAATAAAACGAAGAAAAAAACACAATAGCTGCAATATAATTTACGACCACAAGATGGCAGCCAGGTTTAGCTTATAACTGTCATGAGCTTAGGTTCCTGAGGAAGACGGTGACCCATAGTGGGGATCCCTAAGATCACCCTTATAAGAGCTACAATGCAAATTTACTGTCTTATTGCAGTTAAAGTGAAGCTTTAAACGCACTCAAAACTGCAGCAGTTCATTTGGGTTGATAGAAGACAGTCTCATAGGCTATATAAAACTGTGCGATTTGTCTTGAAATCTCATTAAAAAGCCGTTTCAGTATGGTAAATTGTCAGGTGGTTTATGCTACCCTATCTGGGAGCAGGATGTGATAGAGGGAGAGAAGCTGAGTTCTGAAGCAGGATTTTTGCGTAAAAAGCAGAAAAAACAAAGTGAAAGTCTTGTTGAACCCGCACACATGTAGTATCTCACAAAAGTGAGTACACTCCTTACTTTTTTGTAAATATTGTATTATATCTTTTCATGGGAAGGCACTGAAGATTTTCTTCTTTGACACAATGTAAAGTAGTCAGTGTACAGCTTGTATGACAGTGTAAATTTGATGTGTTCTCAAATAACACACAGCCATCAATGTCTAAACCACTGGCAATAAAAGTGAGTACACCCTAAGTGAAAATGGACAAATTGTACTCTGTTTGCCATTTTCCCTCCCTGGTGTCATGTGACTTATTAGTGTTACAAGGTCTCAGGTGTGAATCGGTCACTGGAAGTTCAACATGGCACCTCAAGGCAAATAACTGTCTGAGAATCTGAAAAAAAAGAATTGTTGCTCTACATACATACCATACAGTGGTTTAACAAGACAGATTCCACTCACAACAGACCTCACCATGGTTGACCAAAGAAGTTGAGTGCATGTGTTCAGCATTATATCCAGAGATTGTCTTTTCAAAATAAGCGTATGAGTGCTGCCGGCATTGCTGCAGTGGTTAAAGAGGTGGACGGGTCAGTCTGTCAGTGCTCAGACGAGACCAAATTGGTCTGCATGGCTGTCGTCACTGAAGGAAGACCTGTGGTATATACATAATTGACTTGTAGTTGGGAGGAGGGGATATACAAAACACGCTTTCTAATACAGTCATAAACAGACCTTTTTATAGTATAATCACTGCTCCTTAATGATCTGTTGCTTTTAGAGGCTCATTTTCCAGAGGCTATGTTCACATGGCTTATTTTGGGACATATCTCGCCCCGTATTTCGCGCCGTACTGCGTGAAATACGGGGCGAGATACGTCCCAGTGATTACGGTAATCCACAGTTCTCATAGAGAACTATGGATTACATCTCCTCTCCCCGCTCGCACAATACGGCGAGCGGAGAGAGAAGTGACATGTCAATTATTTACGGCATGTGCGCGCCGGGAATAATGCATGTCTATGGGGCCAGCGGGCTGCCGGCCCAGCCCCGCTCCCGCCCTCGTACACACGGCGTAATTGCGGGTTTAAATACGTCCCGCAATTAACCTAGCCTTACAATCTCTAACATCCATCAGCTTCGTGATGTCATCATGGAGGAGTGGAAGAGGATTCCTGTGGAAACCTGTGAAGCGTTAGTGAACTGGTGGCCACATAAAATAGTCATTTTGGGCACAATTTGCCCATTTTCACTTAGGGGTGTACTCACTTTTGTTGCCAGCAATTTAGATAGGAATGGCTGAGTTGAGTTATTTTGAGGGCACGCCAAATTTACACTGTTATACAAGCTGTACACAGACTACTTTACATTGTATCAAAGTGTAATGTCTTCAGTGTTGTTCCATGAAAAGATATAATATTTCCAAAACAGTGAGCAGTGTACTCACTTTTGTAAGATATTGTAAAATTTAAGGGTAGGTTCACACTACGTATAGCGACGCATATGTGTGTGTGCTGCTATACGCCTGCAGTGGGAAGTACGTGCTGGCCAGCCGGCCGGGAAATGCAGTGTGAAATCATAGCACTCAATGAGTGCTATGTTTTTACCATATTTGCGAAGCGTACTTCGAGTGCATTGCAGCACAGTTACACCCCGAAGTACGCCCTGCAAATACACCATGTGAACACCCTCTAACAACAACCCCAACAAAAAGTGGGGGCGTAAGATCTATATTATCTATTCCAGAGGTATAACCAAATATATTAGGCCTTTCGCACCCTTTTTGGAAAAACATTACTCGCCGCCCCCCCTGGAAATCTACTTTCTTCCATATAGCAGCCACAGTTCCTTCCCGAGCGTAACAGTACACTAAGTACACTACAGGCTAATTACAGTATGATGTAGTAGCTGTGCCTGCCTACTGAACTTATTAGCCACTGGGCATCTGCGCTGTTAAGGAAGCAAGTGCATTCAGTACTGTATGAATTGACCAAATGGCTCCCCTAAAAAAACAGGAGCCAATGACCCACCTCCCCTAAGAGAGCAGTTGCTTACCACTCATCTCCTCTTAACATAGCAGGAGCTGCCCATCAGTCTTCCCTAACAGAGCAGGAGTCATACACCTGCCTCCCCTCAAAGAGCAGGACGCGGTGACACGAATAGAAAAAAATACAGGTGCGGGATAGCTAATGTCATTCTATGATTTGACACCTCCCAAGGCACGTCTGCTCCTCGGGATCGTTCCGGGGCCCCGCCAGGAGGCGGTATCACCCACTTTGGAAAGCACTGATCTATGCCATATCTCTCCTGTATTTTATGCTTCTCACTTGTCCTATTTTCTCCTCTCTGGCAGTTCCTGAGGTGACGCCGGCTAACGTCAGTGGTGGTGGTGGGAGTAAGAGTGAACTGGTCATCACATGGGAGGTGAGGGGTGCCATCTGCTTTGGTATTCGGCTGAACAAGGGGGTCATTTTGTCATTATTCAAGTATTCCAAGCAACATATCTACCCGAGTGTGTCCTGTTATTTTATACTTGAAAAATGTTTAAGGGAGAAGAGAGGATCCCTCCAGCCCCTACTACTGTGAAGCTTTGGGTGGGTTACTGTTAGCAGTTTGGACAATTTCTTAAATTATTAGACAGTCACCTAATCCAAGCAAGTTGTAATATGTAATATCCAATATTTCCTTGGGACTCATATTTCCTCATTATAATCCCCTGAGACCTATATAGCGCAGGAATATAACAGTACTGAGTACTGTGTATCCGCAGCCTGACTTGCATCTGGAGTAGAATCTGTGATCGCCAGGTGGTTGTATATATATTCTCCATGCATTATATTATTTGACTGTGTCTCCCCAGCCAGTACCAGAGGAATTTCAAAATGGCGGAGGGTTTGGCTATGTGGTGGCGTTCCGGCCTTTTGGAACAATTAGCTGGATGCAGACAGTGGTGGCTTCAGCGGATTCTTCACGCTACATCTACCGGAATGAGAGCCTTCCTTCCTTCTCTCCTTATGAGGTGAAGGTTGGAGTGTTCAATAACAGAGGAGAGGGACCCTTCAGCCCCCCCTGACCGTGGTCTACACAGCTGAGGAAGGTAAGAACCTGAACTGGTCACATTATCTATGGTGAGAGGGAAAGCTGTTCTTCTAAATTGTATTATTACATTACGGTATACAATTTTACATTATTTCTGTTTTCATATTCTGTTATATTATTACATGATATTATCTCACCTTATGTTTCATTATGTATATATATTTATATATTTTTATGTTTCTCCAAAAATGAGCCCTACCCCCATAATAAGCCTTAGCTGTATTTTCCAGGAGTTTTGGAGTGGGCTTGAAGTATAAGCCCTACTCCAAAATAAGTCCTAGTTACAATAAATAAGCCCTAGTCACAAAAATAAGCCCTAGTTACCTGTATTACTGTCCTGAGGTTCAGTACTGAGAGGTTGCAACCTACTTCTCCTGCCTCCTCTTAGGGTATGTTCACACGTCGTGTTCTGTCCGTGTGTAGATACGTTTATAGATGCGTGTTTGGATCCGTCTTTCGGAATCTAAACGGACCCAAACATGCATCTAGCAATTAGTATTGTGATTTTACATTGCTTTCAATGTAAAACACGCATCGGAATTCAGACAAGTGATCACCTATACATGTTTACTTGCATCTTTCGGATGCGTATTTCGGATCCATTCAAAGAATTGACATGTTTATTCTTTATCCAAAAGACGCAGCAGGAACCCTATTAAAAAGTATAGGGTGCGATCCTGTTGTAGCCAAAACGCTTTCAAACATGCACCGATTGATGCAGCGTTTTTGGATGTGATTTTTGGATCCAAAACGGATCCAAAATCAGATCCAAAACGCCGTGTGAACATACCCTTAGATATCTCCCTGGCATCCTACGCCTACATTAGTGAGCTTCGAGACACTCCGGGTAAGCTCTTTCCCCATTTCAGCCTACCTCTATTGCCTGGTAACTAGTGTGTACTATTCTCCTCGGCCGCTGGTTCAAATTTAGGCTGCAGCTCCGGCTGGGAGAAGGCCCAAAAGTTCTGTCGGGAGTTGTGAAGGCCCCAAGTTAACTAAAGCACAGAAAATACAACAAGAGGGCATTGGTGGGACCTCAGAACATTCTGTTAAGTGTTTTATCACAGGAGGAGACCGCCCTACTGCTGCCAATCTGGTCTTAAAGTCTTAAAGAGCAGCGGTCTTATTTGTGGAGAAACATGATTATTGTGCTCTTATATTATATTCATTCTAGTGTTTTATATTCTTATATTGTCACATTATGTTCTATTTGCATACTCTTTTATTGCATTATATCACAATGCAACCAGGGCTGTGGAGTCAGCAAGCCCAAGACCCGACTCTGACTCCACAATTTTCCAAACCTCCGACTCCCGACTCCTGACTCGGACTCCTGACCCCCTCATACATTGCGCATGTTTAAGTGATAACTTTATTGTAGTATAATGGTAACTTCAGGCTGTTTATCACCTTATGATACAATAATCAAGCCATTTAGGTAGAACATACACTGACAAGCAAAAGTGTAACAATCTTTTGATCTTTTGAACACTTGTGGGTAGAGTTGAAGAAAAAGCTGTGTTTGTATCCAAGTCCAGTCTGCACCAACATTGGGAATGTGAAGAAGAGACCTGGGATCAGATTTTGGTCAAGACCTGCTTGAATCTGATCCATTTTCCTGCAAAATAGGCACCGGCTCAGACTCCGAATCCATGACTCCGACTCCACAGCCCTGAATACAACAATCAGCCTTAGCATTAAATAACATTAATTATCTTCTGTCAATGGCATCTGTCAAGTGTTTGGATATATTAGGTAGAAAGTGAAAAATCCGTTCTTGAAGGTAATGTGTTAGAAGCAGAAACGATATGAAGAATCTGAGCAATTGTGACAAGGGTCAGATTGTGATGGCTAGACAGCTGGAGGTCTGAGCAGATATTATATTGTTATGTGATGTTATATCTGATTATTTTGTTTCAAAAGTAACCATTCTTGTACTACAGAGCCAGGCCGGGCCCCAGCAGGCGTCTTTGCACGGAGTCTTACTGCATGGGACATTGAGGTTTCATGGATTGGGGTACCTGGAACTCTCAGTAAGGGAAGGATACAGGGTTATGAGGTAAGAATTTGTCACCTGCTAGGAAAGCTATGGTACTATTCATCATACAGACAGTTATTACATATATTGTCATTATTTGTGTCTTAGGTTCGATACTGGAAACAGAATGAGAAAGAGCAAAGTGCCCGGAAACTGCGGACTCTGGGGAACCAAACCTCCACCAAACTAACCCATCTACAAGGGCACACATTGTATTACCTGAATGTACGGGCATACAATAGCGCAGGGACCGGCCCTGCCAGTTCTACAGTTAATGTGACAACCAGGAAGCCACGTGAGTACCACATTGCCATGCTGACAAAAATATTCAGCAGATTGATCACATAACGACATGGATGAAAAGCAGCTATGAAAAGGTGCAAAAGGTACAACATATATAGAGCAGATATGAATCAGAAAAATGGCGCAAGAACCTCAGAAATGTGTGCCATATTTAATCTGGCAGTGTAGCTAAGGAATGAGGCTGACTCGACAACATATTGCAACTCAATGTGCCACTTAAACCATGAAAAAATGGTGGCCTTGTAGACACACAGACTGGGGTTACACAGCAGCTTTAAGCAAGAGACCAAAAGATCACAGCTGATAAAAATGAAAGTGATGACACTGTAACATGGAAGTTGTCACAACTAGGACCCAACATGATTTCTGTTGGATCATAGCAAATTATGTTTACATTTCTACCTATGGCACATATTGCACTTCAAAGTCATTATGTAGCCCCAGCCTTAAACCTGACATGTAAGTTTTGCTCATTTTATCTACCATCCAATAACTATTATACAAAATTTTTAAATTGTGTTGTGTCTTATGCCATTTTTTTGTACTATTGTATAGGGCCTTATGTATGAAAACTGTCTAGCAGTTAGGGTATGTTCACATGGCATAATTGTGGGGCGTACTTTGGTGCTTAATTGTGCTGCAATACGCCCAAAATGCGCCCCGCAATTATGGTAATTCATAGTTCTCATACAGAGCTATGAATTACCTCCATCTTCCCCAACACGTATTGAACATTGGGGTGAAAGAAGTGACATGTTTACGTGCTGTTTACGCGCCGGAGGATAATAGCCCCCCTGTGCTTTAGAAGTACGTGCTGGCCAGTGCGTACTTCTAAAACACCCGGTGTATTGCGGCGCGTACAGTACGCCGTGTGAATATAGCTTAAGACTGTCTTGGTTGCCCATAGCAACCAGTCAGAGCTCAGCTTTTATTTTTCCAGCGCACTATATGAAATGGAAGCTGAGCTCTGATTGGTTGCTACGGGCAACAAAGACAGTCTTACTGCTAGACCGTTTTCATACATAAGGCCCATAGAGCCTCATTTATGAAAATTGTATAAGCCCATAGTAGGCTTAGACCAATCAGAGTGCAGCTTTTGTTTTTCCAGAGCAGTAAAATAAATGAGAGCTGAGCTCTGATTGGTTGCTATGGCCAACAATCTTATGCTTAGACAGTTTCATAAATGAGACCCGTCGTGTAGAGTAGTTTATGGCCACAGTGAGCTGAAGTCTCATGTTCTCTCATTAGCTCCAAGTCAACCACCAGGAAACATCACCTGGAACTCCTCAAACTCGAAGATTATCCTGAACTGGGACCAGGTGACGGCGCAGGAGGACGAGTCTGAGGTTAAGGGCTACAGAGTGAGTGTTGTGCAGAGTGCCATCTTCTTAGTCACTCATAGAGGTTCAGCACATGTTCAGCGTAAAACATGATGATCTTTCTGCAGGTCTTCTACCGGTGGAACAGACAGGGAGGAGCTGCCCTAATCGAGACCAATCAGACGTCCGTCGAGCTGTCGTTGCCATACGATGAAGATTACATCATCGAGATCCGACCAATCAGTGATGGAGGAGAAGGCAGCAGCAGTGAGCCGATCCGTATCCCTCGGATATCCAGTGAGTGGGCGGTGAGAGTTAATATACAATAGCAAATAGGACATGTAAAACTCAAAGGGGAAGATCGCCTCAATCGCTTGAGGTCTGATCCCCCCCCACACACACACACTCATCTGTCATCTAATCATTCAAATATAATGGTCCATGTATTCAAAACTCATAGATGTCCAGTCACTGGGTACCGAGAAGTTCTGAAATGTTCTAATACACTTTGGGCGACATGTCAGAAAAGAGGCACCGCCACATTCAGTGTATAGCCTGAATGAAAGAACCTGTCAAAAATCTGGCGTCTGGTACACCTTGCATAATCTAGGCTCATAGCATAATATAGGCACATAGCGTATCATAGCTAGCTTATTTAATGCGCCTACTTTAGGTGCATTCAAATGTGTCGTGCCTGGCGTATAATGCGCCTAGTTTTGGTATATTATAGTTCATTTATATAGAGAACAGGGTGTCAACAGTTTTTTGTAGCAAAATACACCATAAAAATGGCGCTGAACTAATGGGGCATTTTATGCTATCTACAATATATGAAAAAACTTTGAGATTCTTAGTCCGCATGTTTTTGGCCAAAAAATGTTTAAGCCACCCCCGGCTTTCAATAGGATCTCAGTTGGGTGGTCCTAATCTATATTATCTCTCACCTGGGTCAACTTCAGACCTCTCACTGTGCCAAACGGCCTCCAAAATGCAGAGAGAAAAATAAAAAAAAAGAAGAATAATAATTAAAAGTAACTAATGGGGCATGTCACCCTTTGTATTTCATTTTTACATCATGTTCAATGATGTTCAAGATTTCTGCTTGCTGTCAATGAATAGCGGTAAAGACCTGACACGATAAAATAATTTTCACAGCTCACAAGTTTTTTCCAAGTTTTACCAAGTTTGTTCCTTAGGCTATATCTACACAGAATAGCTTTACCGTCAGATTTTTGGCGGATTCAGTATTTTGAATCCACTGAAAATCCAATGGTACACTGTGCTCCATAGAGAGCAATGAAAAATCTGTGCTATAGTCTATACAGCACGGATTTTTTTACCGTCGGGTTTAATATTCGGCGGAATTTGCAACATTCTGCTTGGATTTGCCGTCGACTCCATACATTGAATGTACAGGACCGATGGCAAATCCGGAAACCGACCGCAGCTTTTGCGCAAATCTGTGCCAAAAACCATGGTCCTGACACAGCCTAGCAATATCAAAATGCCATCAGATTTTGGACGCCATTTTGACATATGCTGTGTGCACTTAGCTTAGTGAGATACACACATCAATAGATTAAGGTCAACATGTATGATTTGTGGCACCCAGGCGGCATTTTTTTTTCACACAAAGGTAGTGTAGAATCTGCCTGAATCTATGTAGTGCAACACACCTTCAGCACACCCCTCTGTCTCAGGCGCACTACAAAGTGCCGCAGGCACTTTGTAATGCACCTGATACTGAAGTGCGCCCGTTTAAAAATATAGTGAACATACATACCCCCCTAAATCTCTCTCGTCCTGATTTTGTGTGTTGCAATGTATTACTGCAGGTAAAATGTATCATTCTGGGTCCAGGCCAGGCCCGGACTGCCCATAGACCTAGCCTGGCTCAGAGCGCTTGCCGAGGGGACTGGTGTTTTCACCAGTGGTCCCACGAGAACCGGCGCCAGCCTATGGCACAGCTACAGGGGCCACAGCGGTCGCATACGCGACCAGACCCCTGTGCCAGGGGGCCAACAGGCCCCCCTCATCACAAAGCTGCATGGCTGGGTCACAGACCCAGCGCTGCAGAGATCATGGCCGCCGGTTGCTCCATAGCCCGCACTAGGCCGTAAGCTTATACATAGGCTTATAGCCTAGTAGACGCTGGAAGTGGCGCCCCGGAGCGGGTGGCATGATGACGTCACGCCGCTTGCTCCGCACCAAGATAAGAGGGAGGAAAGAAGACAGGTGAGTTTTTTTTGTTTTGTTTTGTTTTTTTTTTTACCTGGCTAATAGTTGAGGAGCCCTGTCTACCTGTATAATTACTGAGGAGCCCTGTCTACCTATATAATAACCGAGGGGCCCTGTCTACCTATGTAATAAATTGTGGGGCCTGTCTACCTATGTAATAAGTGGGGGGCCCTGTCTAACTATATAATAAGTGGGGGGCCGTGTCTACCTATATAATAACTGAGGGGCCGTGTCTACCTATATAATAAGTGGGGGGCCCTGTTTACCTGTATATTAAGTGGGGGGCCCTGTCTACCTATATAATAACTGATGGGCCCTGTCTACCTATATAATAACTGAGGGGCCCTGTCTACCTATATAATAAGTGGGGGACCCTGTCTACATATATAAAAAGTGGGGGGGCCCTGTCCAACTATATAATAACTGGGGGGCCCAGTCCACCTGCCTGATTAATGAGGGAGGGCCTGTCTATCTACATAATTACTGGGGATGGCCCTATTTACCTAATTACTGGGGGCAGTGCTATGAGGGGGGCCTTTCTACCTATACAATTACTGGGGGCACCTGTCTACCTGCCGCATTAATGAGGGGGTAGGCTGTCTATGTACCAAATTATTGGGGGCAGTCCTTTCTACTTGGCTAATTACTGGGGGCAGTCCTATCTACCTGATTAATTACTGGGGATAGCCCTGTCTATATACCTAATTACCTGGGAAGGTCCTGTCTACGTACCTAATTCATGGAAAGGCCCTGTTTACCTACCTAACTACTGGGGGAGCTATGCAACAACCTTCTTTATGGGGCCCTATATACCTACCTGCCTACTGAGATGGTCAATGTAGGTACCCTGATGGGGGACAATATACCTCCTTACCTATTGTGGTGCCTTTATACTTATCTGTCTACTGAGGGGAGCTATATACCCACTGAGGGGCTACCTAGTTGAGGATTATATACCTCCTTACCTACTTAATGAATCTGTAAACTTACTGAGGGGGTCTATTTACCTAAATTCTGAGAGAACCTATATACCTACCTACTTTAGGAGGTCTATATACTTACCTGCCTAATGGGGGCTTGTATACCTACATAATGGGAGTCTACCTATTTACATGCCACTTATCTGACTTTTTTTTTATTTGTAATTTTTAGAGTCTAACATGCGTTTGGATGCGATACAATTACTGTGGGGGACAAGGAGGCACATTACATTTGGCTCTAGGGAGGGGGGAGTTTTTACATAGTTGGGAAATTGAAGGAAAGTGCGGGAAAAGAGAGGAGTCTAAGAGTTTTTTGTGGTAATTCTACGGGAGATTGTCAAGGAAAGAAGACATCTGTACCGGACAGAAAAAAAAGGGAAGAGAATGACCATCAAAAAAGACATCAGGGGGGTTTGGGCCAGAGGGAGAAAAAAGCGAAGAGAAAAACCCCCAATGAGATGAGTCTCCTGGGTTCCCCTGTTCAGGGGTTATTTTACTTCTTTGTTGGATCAGTGCAGCCTTCATTGTCAGGTGATGTGACCTGAGCTGGTGTCTAACCACTATGTGGTCTCTATATGACATGACGGTGTTGTAGGTTATATTGGAGCTTGTATAGTGGCAGTGCACACCCCCCCGACACTGAATGGGGGGGTTTCTCGCACCATTTTTCTTTTTTGTTTTTTTAGTGTTATGTTCTTAGAAATGGCGGGGTGGGCCCAAGGGGAATTTTGAAGTAAAAATTTTGTATTGGGCGTGGGGGGCAAAAAATTTTTATATGGGGGGCTGGTGGGGGGGTTTGTGCCAGGCTGTTTTTTTTCCCATCCGTTTGGCCCCAGGCTTTTTAACCAGGGGATTCTTTAGAAGAGACATAGCTTAACAGACCTTCAGCTGTAAGAATGATTGCACTTATTGTACAGTATTTTAGTCTCTGGATTTAACAGGAATACTTCCATACATTTGCAGGAAGCAGAGGATTAGAACTGAAATGCACAGTATTTTAGAAAGTTGCTAAACTTTCAGTTCTGTAATAATCAATCTTTATCTACATAAAACTGGACAGCAGTATTTTACTGATCTGTCCCTTTTTCTTTCTTAGCTTACAGGAGGATACTCAGAAGATGTGTGATCCAAACCCCTTTCTGTGTTTAAAAATGGATTTAAAAATTATTTCTGTGCCTAGATATCAACTGATGTCATTAGTCTCCTGATAAGAACTTATCTGCCCATGTCCCCACGACTACTTCTGTGTCTTGGTAGCTCAGTTTTATCATAGGGACACTGGGCCACAAATCAACCAAGTAGATGTCTGTTTTTCATTTTTACTTGTGCCATAAAATAAATGTCGGCTCCTTATTGGTTGCTATAAGGCTCAGAGAGATAATATGTCAGTAAGCTCCAAACTGATAGGAAGTATTGTCATGGGGATTCTGAAATAAAAGTTCTTCTTGTAGTTAACCTGCAGCTTTACATCCTGATAAAAAAAGATATGTTGAAGAGGACTTAATAAAACACTTCAGATCTTAACCCATGTGCCCTATACTTTTTTCTCCAGATGCCTACGCGCAAGGATCAGGTGCTTCCACGTCAAATGCTTGCACCTTATCTGCCATCAGCACCTTAATGATCTCCCTCACTGCGGGCTCCAGCTTATGACCTTGAGCTTCAAAGACTCCCAGAGACTCACATCTTACTCTCGGATGGTGGACCACGAATATCCTCCACAAGTGATGGCTCCTAATGGAATATCTGAGATTGCCCTCAGCTTTTGAGCTTCCTCCTCTCCCTACGGGGAGGATTTTATGCACTGACGACATCTGGAACATGATGTTACCAAAGCAGTTTACATGCCGTATATGCATATTTTTTATTCTTAATATCTAGTGTTTTATAGAGTTTTTTAAGGTTAACATGATGTAGATATCTACGTTTTTTGCTGTAAAATGCTGCAGGTGTCTCATACAACTTTCTTCTCTCCTTCCTTTTTCGACCCCGGACAGAAAAAATTTTTTTATTTATCTCTTAAATTTTCCCTCTTTGAAAACCCCCCCTAACCAGGGGTCTTTACCTAAAGATACCTGGTCCCGAACTGTTCACAGATCCGACTGGTGGCTGCAGACAGGAGGGGGCATAAAATGGTTACTCCCAGGGAAAGGTTCATAAATCGCTATTTATAGCCGGAAATTTTTAAAAAGACCAAGAAAAGAGGACCCCTAGTGTCAGCCATAACACCACTTTGGCTACTTAAAGTACAAGTTTTGATTTACACGAGAATTTTACATTTTTTCAAATAAGTGCCCGGTTTCCATGACTTAATAAAAGGGAAAAGTACAAAAAACAAAAACGGGGCTGAAAAAAGAGTAGTATCGCTCAGACAAACGGGAAGAGACGATACAGGGATAGTAGAGTTCTCATCTATGTGGACAGGGTTTTTTGGTAAGAGGCCTTCTAGACAATCTGGTTATGGTTGTAGGAAGAGTACATAGTCTCCAAGAGAAGGTGTAACCTATTATGTACTATTACTCATAATGGGCCGGTGGGGGAAAGGTTTCCCGAACCCAATAGAGCCAGATCACGGGTTAGGAATGACGATTAGCTATTTAGCTTATAGTTCAAGGAAGAGCTCCTGGTCTGTTATAGAAGGTAAATCTTATTTGTTTATGACTAATGTTCAGATTAATGAATTATAGATGGTGGAAGGGGCATGTTCCTGCTCCCCTATATAAGGTAGATCTTCATTGGTTATTGGTAAAGATAAGAGATGACTCTTACCAGCTATAATTTTAAAACCTTATCAACAGTAAAGATATATCTCGATTATGAATTGCTGGAGCAACTACTGAGCCTATACAAAAGGTTGTGGATCCTGGTACAGATGATGAATACAGGTTCGAATGATAGATGAGTTCCACATCTCCTATGGAGGGAATATTCACTTTAGTTACAGTCTACAAATGTATAGTTCTTCTGTAAGTGGCTTTATTATGGCTTGTAGGAGATATTGTAATTCCCATTTAGAAGATGAATACTATTCGTATCTGAACAGGAATGAGAAGTTTTGGTTATGGTTGGTGGGAAGTGTTATTCATCCCATATGGAAGGTAGATACAGTTCTGTAGTGGGCAATAAGTTAATGTTCATCTTATGAATGATGGAAAGAGTGCCTAATCTTTTGTAGAAGGTCAGTCCTCATATGTTTTTGGCAAAAAGTAAATGTTCTAATTTTTGGAGAGAGGTACAGTTCCTAAAACTGTAGAAGGTAGAACCTGTCTCTGAACAGATATTATCATTTATAGTTTGGGGAAAGAGTTCATGATCACCTGTGTAAGGTTAGCTCTCTTCTGTCTTGGATAATGTAAGAAGAGGTCCCAATCTCTTACAGAATGTAGATCCTTTTATGATCAGTAAGTAGATGCTCTTAATATGTATGGTGAGAACAGTTCCTGAGGTTCAAAGAAATAATTCTCTATAATTGCTGAGTAGATATTTGTTAGAATATGGACAACCGACCTTTCAAGAGACACATTAGCTTTATTGGGCAATGAATAATGAATAAATGTGATATGTAGATTTGTAGAAGCAAAGATTCTGCTCTCTGTAACGTTTGGGAACCAGGGCTCAGATCATAACATTGACAAGGAGAGGAGTTTTTAAAGATTGACAGGACCTTCATCATAAGCATTGGTCATCTAAAGTCCTGACTGGCCACGTGATCCATAGAAAATAGCATTACTATCCACTACTTCCAGCACTGTATGTTGAGTTTGGACTAACAAATATATCATTTGACTCATGTGGAGAGCAGTTGGTGCTCTCCTCGCCTCAAGGAGAGATGTTCCCCTTTATGATAAACTAAACAAGTGACCTGCCTACAAAGAGACAACGGAGTGTGGATCTCCAGTATGTTTATATAATACCTTAAGTTATGAATGTTCTTAATTATCCAAGTGGAAAAAATAACCTATAAATATATATATATATTGCAGAGAGTGTATAAAGCCTTTTACAAAGGCTACGGTGTATAATATACCTAGAACGTTCTCAATTCTTATAGGACACTAGAACATACACAAAAATGACTGTACCTAGATCTTTTTTAGGAACCACGTGAGAGGATGAACATGTAATAAGAGAGTGCTTGGTCAGCCCATTGATATCATGTCATATCATCAATTTAAAGAACACTGAAAACTCAGGGTTAAGGCATAAGAAGTGCTGGGAACACAGAAAGCCAGGTGGCAGCTGTGTTGATTCCCATTAGCACAATTATCATTGTATCGCTTGTTATGATCTAGATCTAGGTGCAGGGTGATTGTGAACCAATAGCTGACAGATTTTAGAATTGAAATGTTATTTTTTTTTAATACTGTATAGCATACAATTTGCAAGCGGCTGCAGACATGAATCTTAGTTGTGGAAGCTCAATCCAACCACTTCAATTGGAAGATCCATGAAGTTTAACAAGAAATGAACATATCATGGGACATGGTATCAATGAGAATTGTCCTATAACACCTGTAGAAGATAACCAAGATCATGAGTAGGGCCTCTGTACATTTAGTAAGTGACCATCAAAGAGTTGAGAAGCAACTGGATCAATAGGTGATGAATATCAATGGATGACGCTTATGCAAAGTGGCACAGATGACATTTTCATTTCTGTATTTCATTTCTGAATTGCACTTAAAGAAATATTTGTAAACTTTTATTGGTACGGACAGCACCGCCTATGAAATTTCAACTGTAACCCTGACTGGATGGTAAAATAATTCTGAAGCAACAGATACTGGCCAAGGTCCAAAATTAGCAATGCACCTTTTTCTTTTTAGGAATTTATAATATATTATTTTGTTCATTGGAAGAAATTGATAAATTGGTTGGTTGCCTTCACTGAACTGTAGCATAGGTGTCCATGAGCAAAGCCCCTAGTTATTGCAGTGCGCCCATAGTCTACAGGAATAGAGGTGGGCACATTTTTGAAAAAATTATTTAAAAATGGTTGCCTCATCTGCTTCTTTAGAACGTGTAAATTAGATGCAGATAGGTACATGCAACGGTACTTTGTTCCATTAAGGGTACAGTTGCACTGACCCAGAGTTGTAGGCAGACACTGACTTGCCCTCTTTCAGTTTGCTGATATGCAATCAAATGAACTTTCTTTTTTCAACCCAATCTCTCCTATTTGGTTGGGTGCTCTGCCTACTTCCCTTCCACTCCCCCATTTTACCTGGGTCCTGTAGCACCTGAATACATCCTGCTCTCTTGGGGCATATATCACGGGAGGCTTTTGTATATTCCATCTTTGCAATAGGACTTTGTTTCATGTAGTTTGTAATTTTGATTCAGCAGCTTATCAGAGGAATCTTCAGAGCAGAGATTTCCTCTGTCTGTCTCCTGTCCACTTGGAGGGATACAGCAAGAGGCGAATACTGAATGTGCATTTCAGCTGACATTACATTACTTTTGAGAAAGGGAGGGAGGAACCTTGTTGTATATTGTGGATACCGAAGTGTGGCATACAGGGTTACAACAAACCCTGCGGGAAAGTTATGGGTCATTATATAAAGAATAAATAATAAAATATAAAGCACATACTAATTAAAGGCACTTTATTTTTTTACCTCTGATCTCAAGCTCTGGAGATTCATGTTCTGACACAATTTTGCTTTTTTTTTGTGATTCTGTTTACAAATATCCAGTATGCAACTTTTTTCTTAAGGTATCTGTACAGAACCATGTCTGCCATGCGGTTAATTAAAATTCTGTTCCTAAGGATCTGTGTCACACAAAGTGATTGGCGATTTATTTCTTGTCTATTGGCACAAAACCAAAATACAACTGCTGAAAATAGAGTAAATGAGCAGAGACTTTGTAGATACATCTCCATGTACATTACTTACAGTAACCTTAAAGGAGTTTTCTCACTAGGCTATTTCAGTTAGTCCCAAGCAGTTTTATACTGGATAGTTATATAGCAGTGATTAGCATATCTAGCATCTATGTAAGAAGCTGAGCCATTACATTGACAAATACAGGAGATGTTATCTTTTCAGTAAACATAAGGTACTTGTGCTGTAAGGACTGAAAACAATGGCTTATCTGTAATCTTGTTAGATAAAATTAGTTTTCTTTAGAGCTCAGTCCAATCTATTGACCAATGTATTTAAAAAAATCTTCATTTAACTGTACCTTCATGTTTAAAGCTGATCTTTGTAGTGAGAAAATCCTTTTAAGTCCAATGACTTCCTTATAATACTGACATCTCATCTCAATGCCCCAACAGCTTCAGTGTCTGTACAAATTCTTTGTTACATCCCCAAGCACTCATATTGTTATAGGTCTTTGATGGTCTATGTTTCCCAAGTTGCCTAAAAGTATGCAGGTAAGAAAATGTTTGAACTATGGATCTTGCAGTATTGATATATGTGGTGATGTATCAGGTAATGATCATGGGCATAACTATAGCTATATCAGCTGTGTATTGAGTGTTTCAGTGAGCCACTGAATTCAAGAAAATTATACTGCTTTTCTTAGGATATAGGTTGGTATCTTTCCTTATTGCTACTTATTGCTGCTTTCATTTCCAGTAATTTGCTGGTGGGAGCCCATTTAAATTTGCTATGGAGCCCTGTAAATTCTAATTATACCCTTGTTGATGATGTTGGAGTATCTAGGGTACACTACACAAAAGCCCAGTTGTTAACTTATAAGACATTAATATTACATGGCGTGTCATGGGTACTGGTCTCGTAGATTCTAATTTTGGGTCCCAAAACATTGCTAATTAGTAATCCCAGTGAATGAACAATGCTTGTCAGTAAAGCTTTAGGTACAGCCCCAAGTCAATGATTTGGAAATCTCTTAAACCATATCTTATAAACAACAAAACAGAGAACACATATCAAAAGTTAATATTTTTCCATTTGAAAAAGTTAACTCATTTAGAAATTGATAGCAGCAACATACAGTATCTTCAAAAATTTATGACAGGATTAACAAAAGGCTAGAAAAGTGTCTGGAAAAGAAAGTCACTGTACTAATAAAAAAAAAAACAGCTGAAGGGTAAATTTTCAACTATGCTACATTACTGTAGATAATGTTAAAGAGGCAGAGTCTCGCAGAATCAAAGTTGGGCAGAGGGTCACCAATCTGTGAAAAAGTCTAAAATATGTGGCAGAATTAAGAAACATGTTCCTCAATTTTAAATCACAAAGACTGAATATTCCATCGTCTACAAGAGATAAAATCATCGAAAGATTGAGAGAATCTAGAGAAATCCATGTGCACAAGAGACAAGGACGGCGGTCAATATTGAATGCTTATGTTCTTTGGACCTTCAGATGGCACTGATTCACTCATACAAGGCATGATTCACTCATACAAATCACTACATGTGCAATCCACAAATGCAAGTTAAATCTTTATCATTCACAGAAGATGCCAAATATGAACACCATCCTCAAATACTGCTGTCTTCTTTGGGCCAAAGATAATTTATAATGGACTGAGGGAAAATGGAAACTATTCAGATGAATCAAAATATGACATTTTTATGGAAACCTTAGACCTCATGTCCTGCAGACTCAAAGGGAGAGGGACCATCTAGTTTGTTATAAGCACACAGTTCAAAATCATTCGTAAAGCCTGCATCTATGGTGGTATAGGCTTGCACTAACAATGCTGAGCAGAAAAAAAGAGGTTTTAAAACAATATATGCTTCCACTAAGAGGTCTGTTTTAGGGAAGGCCATATTTCAGAAAGACAATGCTAAATTACATACATCACAACAGCATGGCTTCACAGAAGAAGAGTCCAGGTGTTGAACTGGCTTGTCCGGAGTCCAGACCTTTCAACGATACAAAATATTAGGTGCATTGTGAAACAAAAAATCTGGCAAAGAAGACCCAGGACTATAGAGGAGCTAAAATTCTATATCGGACAAGACCACACTCCTATCCCAAAACTCCAGAAATTGGTTTCCTTACTTCTGGGATGTTTAAAGACTGCTGTAACAAGAAAGAGGGGATGCTTCACAGTGGTAGACATGGCCCCATTCTAACTTTCTTTTGGAACTGAGCCATGACTACTATATACCATATCAATTTGCACAGCTCCTGATGACCTATAAGATGATGCTGGCCAGCATTATAAAATGGAACGACTCCGACTCCAAAAATACCTAATGAATTTGATACAGTTCTGTGCAGTATGTACTGAATATTTTTTCATAAGAATTTGGGGAAATTATGAAATGTCCTATAAATGTTTGTTCTATTCCTGCTCTATGAATCTAGGTTTTTAGTTGAGATAAATGTGTGCTGAACTTTATATACATGCTCAGTAGTGAAACTCCTGGTCCTACAGATCAGAGGAAAAAGACACTGGGAAGGAATGTCTACACTCATCTCCGAACCAGGGCTGTGGAGTCAGAGTCGGTGTCTATTTTGATGGAGTTAGAGTTGGAGTTAGGGAAATTGAGGAGTCTGAGGTTTTGCTCCACAGCCCTGATGGTGGCAAGTCAGACTGCTTGGTCAACATGACTGGTTTCCTTTAATGACATTTAAGCAATTATTTTTGTTTTGTTTTATTTATACCAATAATTTTCTTAATTATTATTATTGCTTTATTATTATAGCCATATAGGACTTTTTTTTGCCGAACAAGATCTCTTTTTTCCGTATTCAAAAGATTTTATTCAGTATTATGGTTAAGTGCAAACAATAATAGAGAACTAATCGGAAATTCCAACATGCAGTGAGTACATTCCAATGACAATCTAAAAGACAAAGTTTTCTCTCGAGAGCAGTACAGATGTTGCATACAATCTTGATATGTTATCAATAAGATTAAGCTTGAGAAGTGTAGTTTCAAAGTCCGGACAATCTTAAGCCTCTGTTCACACGGTGTAATTGCGGGACGTATTTCGCCCCTCAATTACGCCGTGTGTATGAGGGCGGGGCAGGGGGGCCGGCCCCATAGACATGCATTATTCTCGGCGCGTATACGCCGTGAATAATTGACATGTCACTTCTCTCCCCGCTCGCCGTATTGCGTGAGCGGGGAGAGGAGCCGTAATCCATAGTTCTCTATGAGAACTGTGGATACCGTAATGACTGGGACGTAATTCACCACGTATTCGTGCAGTACGCCGCAAATTATGGGCTGAAATACGTCCCAAAATAAGCCGTGTGAACATAACCTAACAGTCTAAAAAATTACTATGCAGAAAGGAATGCCGTGACCAAGAGAGTATATCAGGGAAACCCTGAAGGGGGAAAAGCGCGCACCGATGATACTCTCAGACAAATGCATGGTATAAGGTGAGAAGGCCACAGAGGGGCCCGCAACGGGTGACTCATTAGTTGAAAGGAGCTGATGCGAGATGAAATCAGGGCATTGGAGAGTAGTACTCTCACTGACAATTGTAAACAAACAATGAACCATAAACACAATGCACAAAGGGAAAAGTCGGTCGGTTCGAAAGCCTCATTGTAAGGAGAGGCGGACCTGTATCAAAAAACCTAGGGGGCAGAGTCTATAGGAGTAGGTAAAGGGTTAGAGCAAGGTGTTGCAAGAGTCAGAGCCACAAAAGAAAAAAACACTCACTCCAAGTCGGGAGGTAATTTCCTGAGGGGCAAAGGGAGCCCTCTTGACCCCCTGTAGCTCTGGATCACATGGATTTCCTTGAACCAATCAGAGCTGGATGGACTGGAGGTGGAAAGCCACAATCTTGGGATGAAAAATTTTAGCTGTTTAAAAGTAAGAAAGAAATTAGATGTTTTTTTAGTAGAGGGGGCTGAGAGGGGAATGTCAAAGAGCAGGAGCGTGGCCAGATCATTCTGCAATTATATTCCTGTATTTAAATGAGTGATTTCAATTACTTTAAAAACCAAAAGGCTGCAGGTTGGGAAAATCCCCCCCATATTTGGACCCCATTTTCCCCTTTCCTTCTTGCAACCCCAGCCAAACTTTAGAGGTGTCCGGGTAAGAGGTACAGAAGTAGGGGGCCTTTCCTTGGTTAGAATTTATATTAGTTTTTTGGGCCCTGGGGGAAAATCGAGCTTTTGGTGTTAAAAGGAATGCCTGCTCCATTCTTCCTGAGAGCTCTCTTTGATTCCTGTTCCCAACTTTTTTGAAAGGGGTTTGTTTGTAGTGGGGTGCAGACTAAAGTTTTAAAAGTCAGACAGTGCAAATTTCAAATTAATTGCCTAAGCCCCCATTCCTCAAAGGTGGTTGCCTCCCTGTGGGAGATTCAGGTTGATTTACTTGGGAATAGAGGCTCCCGAGTTGTATATTTTAAATCTGGAAAAATTTGAGATTAACGAGTCCCCTTCCCCAAATTCGTATAGGATTCAATGAGTCTTTAGAGAACCGTTACTGAAGGTGATAGCGAGATCCTCAAACCAAAAAAAAGCGGACAGGAGGGTCATCGGGGAATCAGAAGCATTTGGGGTTTTCCAATTACGGGGTTACATGGACCTCCCAAAGAAAATAGATGAAATTTGGAAGAAAAAACACTACTAACGGGCTTTGTTTTGGCTATAAAGGGGATGTTTAAAAGAGATCTTTTCGGTACCCATGAGGTTGGAAGCCGGGCAAACCTGCCATTGGGGCTTTATAGGTCGGGCCGTTGTACCCCAAGCTTAGAGTTGATTTTTAAAAACTACTAGGATAAAAATGTACAGGGCCCAATAGTAGGAAAGCCCGGCGTGCTAAGCCTCCTTCCATTTTCGGGGGTTTAATTTTGACTAGTATTGGGTTTGTTTCCTCGTTCATATGAAATGGAGGAAGTGGTCTAATCAATAAGAAAGGATTTGGGGGTGGAGGATGGGGTTGGCCTGAAAGAGGGAAGGGGGGAAAGCACATTCTTTTAAAAGGGGTTTTTAAACTCCAAGCCATGAAAAATTTTTTTTGCCCCATTCAGGAGACCAGTTTTATTTTAGGGGAGCGGGGGTGAATTTTAAAGTAAAACGTTTTCTCAAATTGGTTGGGAATTTTTCCAAAAACCCGGGTTTTAAAGGAGTTGCGCCCAGGAAAAAAGGGGAAGGGATGTTTTTTAGCTGCAGGGCAAGCGGCCAGGGAATTGAAATTCGGGCCGTGCTTTTTGTCATATTAAATTTGTGATTACAAAAAGGGCACCTTTTTCCCCAAAACTCTGTTTCGCTGGTAAGGATTTTGAGGCTCCGTGAGTTTTCATTAGTAAGCCCCCCCGCAAATGTTGAAATTTTTAAATGCTGGTTACCTATGAAGATTCCTGGGGATATGGGATAAAGGGAATAGCCTGCTTTCAAATGCTCCATAACCAAAAAACATTAGATCGGTGACAAAGGGAACCCTGCCTGGTCCTTTTTGGGTATGACAAAACGGGTTGGAGAGGGGGGGCCCATTTATAAAGAAAAGGGTTTTAAGGGTTTGTCTCTCGCCTCCCTGGAGGGGAAAAAGGGCCACCTGGTCAGGTGAAAAAGAGAATTAAAAAGGGTTTTTTTGCCTTAAAGCCAGTAACTTTGCGAAAATCTTTGCATCCATATTGAGAAATGGGGCGGTAGCTTTGACATAAAGCAGGGTCCTATCCCTCCTTAAGAATAACAGTGATGAAGGCTTTCAAGAACGCAGGATCAAAGGAGGAGTCCGGCAAATCTGCCTTTAAAGCCTTAAGGAGAGGAACAGCTAGTTCTCCACTCAAAACCTTATAGAACTTAGCGTGTAGCCATCAGGGCCCGGGCTCTTGCCAGCGGGGAGAGAAGACACCACATCCCTGAATTCTGCAGGCGTGAAGGGAGCTCCGGGGGGCGGGGAACTGGGGAAAGGGGGGAATACCCTTTTTTATTTAATTTTTTGGAGTTAGAGGCTGGGAAAGTTTTGGGGCCAAGTGCGTTTGGGGCGAGTGGAGTGGAGATTATACAGATCAGAATAGTATTTATGAAAGCCCGTATTTATTTCCTTTAAAGGGGCCCAAAACCTTCCCCCTCAATTTTTAATTGATGGGACAAACAAGGATGCCCTCTTGTCAGGGAGAGAGCAAGCCAGGAGTCTTCCCGGCTTGTTACTCCAGGCGTAAAAGGTGCCGGAGAAAATTTGCTGGTATCTGTTATGTTTGTTTTCAGGCTGAAAGGTTTTGTGGTGGGCCGGATAAAATTCTGAAAACGTTCCCAAACCGGAGGGGTTTTGAAGGTTTCAAAGGGAGAGTTTCTTCGGAGGGGGGTGAAGTTTGTGAGGCCTCTCTCTTCAAGCGAGCTCTGTGCTTTATAAGTACCACCATTAGTAGACACTTTAGCGCTTCCCACTGTGGGGGGGTGTGTAAGGTCAGACCGTAAGGCGAGAAGTGTTATTTAAGGTTTCAATTTGATAGACACAGAGGTCAAAAATAGGTGTTCAGCCTCCAGGAAAAGGTTGGTCGTCTAAAACTCGGGGGGTGGTTGCGTGGCCGGGCTGGTCGAATGCAAAAATGTTACCCTATGGGGGTGCTACCAAAAAATGTAAGAAGAATGTGGGGGAAGATGTTGTCAATGCGACTATAACTGCCATGAGAGTGAGACAAAAAAGTAAAGTCTCGTCCCCGAGTTTTCAAGAGGGTTCCCGGATCTATTAATTGCTCTATGGAGCAATTTTTTTTAACTCTATTTAGAGTTTTAAAAAAAGGGCCGAGGAGTGACTGAGGGTGATTTGGGGGGGGG